>VZTH01011116.1:40347-58433 GCA_013397815.1 Aleadryas rufinucha
GTTGGAACTGGATGATCTTTAGGGTCCCTTCCAACCCAAACCATTCAGTAATTCTTTGAACATCAGATGTTACAAGATGTTTATCTACTATATTTGCTTTCACTAGTTTTATTTCCATTTTTTTCTTTGAATGCATAAAAAAATTATATCTTTAATATATTAGCCTATACAGTCTGTGTAGTAGACACAGAACATAATCCCAGCTAAACTCCTTCCACCATTTGCATAAATACAGATTTCAGAAAACCCACTTCTTCAGCACTTCTAACACTATAGTTTTCTGTTCTTAAAAAACAAAACCAAAAACACCCCAAAAAACCCCAAACAAAACCCAATAGACCCCCAACAAAACAGCAACTTACATCGTAACTAAATCCCAAAGAACACTGGCACACAGAACTCAAGTCAAAGAACTGAAATGGAGAAGTCCCCGTATCTGTCCTTGATTTCTGCTACTTTATATTGCTAAGGAAGAATGAGAGCAAATGAGTCAAAAAATGGCACAACAGTAGGATGATGATTACAGTAAGCTGGAAGCTACTATTCCCACATGGATAATGCACAGCGAAGAGTAGCCTCCCCTTCACCAAACCTTCATAATGCACAGAACAACTGAAGCACTTTAAAAATTAAGAGTAGTTCCTCTGCATCCCTCATTCAAGTGACCAGAAAACACATACGAGGCTCGTGACTTTCACCTGCAAGAGGAATCCAGAAGTATTTGGATGGACCTAACTGAACTAAACAAAGCTGCTCATAAGGGCATGGCTCTGATCACTGGGGATGGAAAGCAGGTGGCAGAAGGGAGATGCCAATGTTATTCAGCATTTACTTATCTGTGAATAATTTGCATTACACAACGTATCAGCCTTGAGAAATGCTAGTGAAAATCAGCACCATTACCTGTGCAACTTCCACTACCTAGGAAAAACTCGTTTTCATTCTCAGGAAGTGTATCCAAATGGACAAATAGAATATTGTAGAATTTTAGATATACAAAACTGCTTTATGGTTTCTGTAAAAGTAATAAAGAACGTGATACAGCATGAAGTAGGATGTCCAGTAAAAGGTTTTTTATTTTGCTATGTAGGTCAATAGAAGAGGAAGAAAATAGTACAAGGGTAAAGCCAGAAACAAAATGCCAAAAGAAATTAAACAACGAGAAAGAACACATGAAGAAAAAGATGAATCCACAACAAGCATTCCTGCTTGTAAGGTCAGCAAATTTTGTTTATTTACATTTGCTCCTATACTTACTACACTTTTTTGAGTACAATCCCCAAGTCCTTGGGCTTGGGAAGGTGCAAAATGTTCCCTGTGGACCTTAACTGTGACACACTACAAGAATTCTAGGGGAGAAAGTCATTCCTACCTTCAAATCCAAACAGAAGTTCTTAAAATAAACTTAGGAAGCTGTATCAATCAAATATATGAGGGCAAAAGGCTTAAAAATGGATTTTTTTTTCTTCTAGAAAGAGAGTTACATTTTAATCTACACTTAATTCTACTTCAATTTCACCTGAATAAAACGTCTTTATCTCTAAGTATAACAACTAAGACTCAGAACTAAATGCATATTACTTCTCATAAAGCCTACCAGGAGTGAGGGCCTTTTCAAACTAATTATTTTACCATATTCTGATAAAAAACAGGTACTCAGAGAACTATGAAATGCTTATGCAATTTAAACAAATGGTTTCAACTGAACATTTCAAAATGATTTTATGCAGTTCCACTTATAACTGCTTTAACAAAATTAATGGCAAGTTTTAGAGTTTGGATTATTAAGCCTTGAAAAAGCAGCTTAATTCACACATACTGCTCTTAAAGATGTGGATTTGACACAAAACACCAGCAACTGTTCCAATGAAAAACAAATCAACGACCTACTGCATGACCTATAGGAACGCCATCCTTTCAAACATAGCAGTGTTTGCCGGACATACAGCTGCCCTCCAGCCTGGCGCTGTAAGAAATTCCAACTGTGGCATGGAGAGCGTCCACTGAGGGGTACCTGGATACTGGAAGCACCTGACACCACAGTTACAGGGATGGTGTGAGGAGTGTTTCCACCTGAACTGGGCCCTGAGGTCACTACAGCTACTGTTCCAGCTGGGACAACCCCTATTCCAACCCCACTGGCTTCCTGACCAATGCTCACATGCGCCATTCCTCTGATCTCCTGCCAGGACACTTCACTCATATCTAGGAGGACACAAGGAATGCTCATTCCTCATAGAAAGCTAAAAAGAAAAATTCTTGATAACATAAAAGTTTTTCCCACATATCTTTAAATATGTAGCTCTTATAATTAGGATTGGAAAAAAAAAAGAAGTCTAATCAATACAAGAACAATATTTATCGGTAAATAAGTTTACTGATTTAAACCTTAAATACTACTGCCAAACTAGGACTCTAAAAGAAAAAAAGTACCAGAGTTATATACCATTTTAATACTACCATTTTAATACAAAAAAATGTATTAAAATGGTAGTGCTTCATACATTATAAACGCTTGCCCACATATCTCCTTGCTAAAAAAATCAAAATACAATTTTTGATCACAAAGGCAGCAGTTTCTTTTACATTATTACTCAGCATGATGTGTAAAACCACAAATTCTGTTCTACTGCTATGTCTGATTCTATAATTAGTAGACTATGTAACAAAATAGCACAGAACACTAACTTCTCTATCCGAACTACATCACATTCTTACACCCCAGCCTCAGTTCTTTCAAACATGTTAAGCCACATAACATTCTAACAAAGTAATTGATATTAAACATCTCTAACCCACACAACAGTACTATTCACAAAATAAAGATTTCAGGCTCAGATTAAAATTAAGTTTGTCAGCTCACTTGTGAAACATTTAAGACTTGGCTTAAAACAATTATAAATGACAACAGCAAAACACTCTGGTATCGACAAAATCCTCTCAGGAAAAAATACCTATCCCTGCCTGAACACCCACACTTAATGACCTCTGCACGTTCTTAATCTACCATAACTGATGTATTATCAACCTGTTACTATGTGAATGGACGTAAATAAAACCCAAAATACCACCTACAATCTAAAGTAAGTAATTTTTGAGGGAGAAAAAAATATTCAAGTCCAAGAAATGTCTTATTTTTCATGCTAAAGGAAAGCGTCATGTCTAATTAAAATCTAACATGGACAGATATTTAATCAGAATACAACACTTAGATCTCAAATACAGACAAAATAAACCAGTCCTTTAACCCCTCTACACAATTCTACCTTATTCACTGAGTCTCACAGACTACCAAATGTCACATCTTTAAGGAAATATGTAATATATAGACAGTTAGATGGTATGAGTATTTTTTTAATAATCTTGAACAATGTTGGTTTTGTGAGTAATGCAAGATCTAAAGCTATTTTGTCTTATCAGTACTGTTACAGTAGATATTTGCTTATTGCCAAAATACCGTAGTAACATGAGTTCTGCAACTTCTTCAGACTACATTATTAAGTCATCATTGTACCATGTCAGAACTAAAATTTAATATATCATAAGGGAGATAAACAGAAGATACTTGAAAAATATGAGTCAAGCCAGACAGAATTCTTATTTTTAGGTCAACTACACACTCATTTCCAGCAAGTCTAGCTTTGTATTTAGTCAATACGCACATGTGAAGAGTTATGGAACTTAATGCAGCTTTTAAAAACTCACTTCCTCTTTGAAGAGATTTATGATCAAATTCTACATGAAACTTCTTATCAGCCATGCAAAATGTATATGATTAGTTCAATCCACCACCCAAAATTCTTCCTGAAAAAACATGGATGAAATCTATGAGCAAAGTTATGAACATAGGTCTGACACAACTCCACTTATTTCCACTAGGATTTACATATTGAAAGCATTCTATAGAAAGACAGACAACCAGACATATTACTTGTAACTGAGACTTCTGCCAACACCTTAATGAAGCAAGAGGTAACCTATCCTGGAGTTGTATGAAAAATTAAATTAAAAGTAATCATAACTACAAACTGTACACCAGATTACTTAGTCCAATGTACAAAAATACTGTCAAAAAATAAGCCTGCCTAGAAAGGCTGCAGATGTGTTTTTAGCACAGCCTGCAGAGGACAGAGGATCATATCACCACTCAAGTTTAATGCAAATAGATGCATATGCAGAGCAGGCAAAGAAGTCAAATGTGGATTATTCCCGAGATGCCTTTGCTACAGAGTTCTGCATCTCCTTCTCAACTCCTAAGATGGTCGTCATAACCTCCTCAGATGTATTTCTTCCACATACCTACAACTGCTCTTAAATAGCCATGTTTAGAAAAAAAAAAAATCTGTTAAGCCATAATGAAATATAATCTTTAGAGATAAGTGGTCTTTATTTGTAAGCTAAACATTTCACATACCAGCTCTTGCCTACTATTCTAAAAGCCACAGCAGGTATTCTGAGTGAGATCCAAACTGAATCTTGATGTAAAGTTTCTCCATGAAAGCTATTGTATAAATTTTATACAACTTGTTTGAAATGACACTGAAGCAGCTAGAACCAAATCCTTTACATGTTTTGATGTAATTTAAAATGCTTTTCCACTATGATTGTGAAGTGCCTCCAACTTCATTACTAGCAACACTACGCAATTGGTATTATTTGTTACAGGAGCTTTTAAACGAAAGGTATCTTGCACCATTTCCAAGACAAAGGCCTGGGCACTAGCTTTATGGCAACACTGAAATATTTGCACTATGTGGAATAAGAAAGACAACAGTTATGTTATGGGTGGGGAAATCCCAATCAAGTGAGGCAAACATTTTCACCTGAATTATTTGAAGAGAAAGAAGACTGATAACTCTCTTACATACCTACACTTTTGATACACACGAGAAGCATGCATATATCATATCTCCTATCTTACGTTGTTTCCTTTGTAGAGTTTCTATCAAACTTTTTTTAAAGAAAATACAATGTACTAATGCTTGTTTTAGGAGATTCTCAACACAGAATTTAACATTCAAGAGAATTTAAGTTTCTTTTTACTGCAATAGACAGTTAAATTTTACATAATTCCACATTCAAAAAAAAGCAGGAAGACATACAAGCAGGAATTCAAACCCTCTACTGGCTTACTTGCCTCTGTATATAAAAAAGTGGTCTAATAATTTTGGGGTTTTGGAAACCACTGTACAAAGAAAAAGATGAAATTATCAAGGAGAATGCTTCTGCACATGCTAATTATTCAGTGCACACTCACTTATTAAACCAAGGAGAGAGGCAATATCTAAAAGTGAACTAGAAAGTGCTGTTTAAAAATCTGATCTAGTTCCCAGTATTCGGCAAGCTGACATCTGCAACATCTGGCCCACCAAGAACATTGCAGAGAAACACCCAAGGAAAACAGCTACATAAAGCCTTCAGTTTATGCTACAACCCAGTGTGAGATTT
Organism: Aleadryas rufinucha; assembly: GCA_013397815.1. Taxonomy (NCBI): domain Eukaryota; kingdom Metazoa; phylum Chordata; class Aves; order Passeriformes; genus Aleadryas; species Aleadryas rufinucha. Next base: position 45,796 of record VZTH01011116.1, read on the forward strand.
AATACATACTGTCATAACAAGGGGCATCTTCTCATAAAAAGACAGGCAAGCCCAGCTCTTTCAGCCAACTGCTTGCACTATTAGCTCAATCACGATACCAGATACAATTACAATTGCCTCATCAGTGTGCCAACACTCCTAACACAGAAGAAAAAGATTCAGTACTACAGTGATACTACAAGGAAGAAAACAAAACAAACTATTCTTACTAATGCACAAAAAATGCTATTCAAATAACATGGACTTTCCTATTCACAACATTCACATAATAAACTGCAGAATGTGCATTATCAAGCAGTTTTTCACATGCATTTGCCTACTAACCATTCTGCTCGGCAAAATTCCAAATTTTCAACTCTCTGAACACTTCAGAAAACTGTCAGGTGATTTGGTGTCATTTCCACACATATAACCCAAACTACACCACCACTAAATTAGCATTTCCCTTTTTATTCAAGTTTCCTTCTCCCACTTCCCGAGCATATTTATATTCGCGTTGACAGAGTTGTTGAGCAAATTAGGCAACATTTCCCTCAGCTTCTCAACAAAACTGCGACTGTTGTTAACATCTGGTTTTAAACCTAGACGTCACTAAATATAACAAAATACTATGCTTTAAATGTAAAAATGGTAACATGGCATAGTAATTATATTTCGAATGCATTCATATCCCACATACCTGAAGAGCTACACCACCAGCTCATTGCAACTACGAAGGCCTGATCTCTCGGTGAAGATGCAACAAAGAGAAAGTAAAATAAACCTCAAAGTATTTTGTTAACATGTAGCACATAAGTGAATATTAGGCGATTTAAAAAGTTTTACCGATTCTCATTGCTTATACACATCTAATTGCTCAGAAAAAAGCATCCCGAAACCAGGTGATAAGAACCTCTTTATCACATCTCAAACACGCAGCACATTTTGGTATTAAGCCATCTTGCTACAAGCTGTAAACCAAAAGAATATAAACTGTCCCAAATATATTAATTTTCTCTCAAGGAAACAGGAGGCTGACCTTAGGAAATACACGAAAGAAAACAATGCCAAAACAAAAAACAAAAACCTTTGCACAGTAACTGCCACGGAGATTAACCCCCAACTGTTCGCTGTACGCGCGACCCACTCAGGACAGGAGGCATTTTCCTCAACTTTTTGTTATTGTGGTCTGCACAGGCATGTTTGAAGCAGAATCAAACCCTACCGCTTCATTTTGTGATACCAGCTACCGAAGGCGTTTGGCCTTCTCGATGCACTTTCAGGAAGCGGTTATTATCTTTAAGAGCACTAAAAAAATAACACAAGTTTTTCATACGTTCGAACAAAGCCCGTGTGATCCCAGCCACGCAATGGCCCGTGGGGTCCGAGCGCCGCCCCCGTCTCCGCTCCCCGCGAGCCAGAGCCCATTGTAGCCCCAGCGCTGCGTCCGCCCCCGTCTGCCCCGGGCCCCCGGCGCTCTCCCGGGCACCAACACGGCCCCACACACCCCGCCGGGCCGGGGGCGGCTCCCCCCGAGCCCCTCGGAGAGCACAATGCCGCCCCTCCCTCCCTCGCTTCCCCGGCGCCGCCGCCCCTCACGGCGCTCGCTCCGNGGGGAGGCGGAGGGAGGAGGCGGCGGCCCCCAGCCCCTTCCGCCGCGCATGCGCCGCCCGCCGCCCCTCAGCGCGGGCACCGCGGGAAGGGGATGTCCTCGTCCCTGTCTGTCCCTGTCCTTCCCGCCACGAGATAGGGCTAGCGTTTGTCTGTGTGTGTTTGTGCTCACTTTCATTTGCTGTGTCCAGTTCTGGGTTCCTCAGTGCAAGAAAGACAAGGTGAGAGTCTTGAGAGAGTCCAGCGGAGGCCACAAAGATGATGTGGGGTCAGGAGCATCTCCCATATGAAAAGACACTGTGGGAGCTGGGCCTGTTCAGTCAAGAGAAAACAGAGAGGGGATCTCATTAATGCATGTAAGAATCTCAAAGGCAGGTGCCAAGAGGATCACAGAATCATGGAGTATGCTGAGTTGGAAGGGACCCATCAGGGTCATCAAATCCAACTCCTGGCCCTATACAGGACATCTCAAGAGTCACACCATGTGCCTTAAAACATTATCCAAGCGCTTCTTGAACTCTCTGAGGCTTGGTGCTGTGACCACTGCCCTGGGAGCCTGTTCCAGTGCCCAACCAGCCTCTGGGTAAAGAGCTTTTTCCTGATACGTAACCTGAACATCTCCTGACTCAGCTTCAAGCCATTCCCTTGGATCCTGTCACTGGTCACCAGAGAGAAGAGATTGCTACTTGCCCCTCCACTTCTCTTGAGGATGTTGAAGACTGAAATGCGATCTCCCCTCAGTCTCCTCCAGCCTGAAGTGCCTGGCACCTGGATGGTGCCAGAATTTTGAGGGGTGCCCAGTGAGAGGAGCAGTGGCCATGAACTAAAACACAAGAAGCTCCACCTCAGCACAAGGAAGAAGTTTATGTTGAGGGTGGCAGAGCACTGGAAAAGGCTGCCCAGGGAGGTTGTGGAATCTTCCTCTCCAGAGACATTCAAAACCCACCTGGACACATTCCTGTGACTCTGCCTTGGCAAGGGCTGGACTAGATGATCCTCAGAGGTCCCTTCCAACCCTAACAATTCTGTGATTCTGTGATTTTAGGCCTTTCAGGAAGTGTGGTGGTGGGAGGCAAGGCCTGTTTGAGGGGTCCCCAGTGGTCCCTGGTGGCTCCGGAGCACCACGTGTGGGATGTGTGTTTGCATTTGTGTGTTACAATAAACAAAAACGCATCTCAGCAGTTACTAATTTATTAGTTAACTGCTGTGCCGATAGTTACTGTGTGTTGATTTTGGGCAAAGAGCCAATTATTCCCTTCCCCTGAGAGAGTTAAGATGGGATTGCTGGTACAGTGGGGCAGTGCTGTTCATAAATATGGTTCTGGTGCTGGTAGACATTGCCAGTAATGGGTCTTGATAACTTCACTCAATATGAGCATAAATTCTGCATATTCAGCAGCCCCTAAAAATTAGAGGGATCTCTGCATGTCAGTGACATTTTAAAACACACATTTCACAAGAAAATCCCCTATTTTGCCTTTTTACCCATTCTGCAAGAGCCTGGTTAGAGAGTGCTCCATTGCAGGAAACAGATGCCATCCACAGATCAAACCTTCAGACAAAATGTGGCTCTCGGTCCTGTGGGCGCTGCGCAGTCGCTGCTGCCGACCCCTTGTTGTGTAGGCAGGGAGGAGTCGGGCCCTTCCTGTCGCAGTGACTCCAGGCGAGCTGGGCTGCAGGAATAGCACCTGTACTGGTGCTGCTGCTGGCGCAGCAGTTGTGTGGATGAGATGTCTGTGACTACCAACTGTGTTCTTAAAAATAGAGATGTCTCAAAGGAGAAAATCCTCACTGTTTTCAGTATTTATAGACATGGCTAAGAACATAAAAGTTCCCAGCTCCTGATAAAGATAGAAACATTTCTGCAAGAAATTCAAATGATTTCTTGAGCCTAATACTAGTCAGTTAAATACCCAGATGTCTGCAGCCTGCTGCCACTCGCATGGCTAATCTCTGTGATCCCCAGTGTCCTGTCCCACTGCCACCTGGGGCTGTCTCCAGGGAGGCTGCAGGGCTGATAAACCAATTCCTGTGCTTACTGAGGAGGGAAGGCCTCTAAGTCACAGCCTCCGAGCCAGCTCTTCCATTCGTGCAGACCAGCTGGGACTGAAGGAAACCTGTTATGCTCTTGGCATCCTGAACACTTATAGCATCTGGTCTACATTACACCAGCTCTCCAGCTCTGACCCTTCTGGGGACTCTGTTTGTCCTCAATGATTCTAATCAGTGTTTGTATAAAGCATCAAATCTTCTCTAAGAATTCAACATGCATTTGATAAGCATAAGCTTGAATGATTTCCACATCAGTGGGCTTCTCATTACTGAAAAACCCAACCTGATCATGAAACAGAAACATGTTTAAGTGCAATCAGTTTGGGATTTGATCTGATAAATACAATTATTTGGTTATTTTCTGAAGTATTTTAAAAAAACAAAACAAAACAATTCTGCCACCACACACCTCACAATTTAATAATGGCATTAAAGTTTTTGACTCATGATAAAATATGAAATATGAATATTTCTTTCCCAAACCTGGTGGGGGAGGGATGGCTATAACCTGCCTTCCTTTGAGGAGATGTTCCTTTTGGAAGTTTCCCTGAATTTGGCCCAAACCGGCACACCTTCTCTCTTACCTTTGTTCTGAGTGGAAACTTTAGAAGTACTTAATACTTTAGATAGTTTTACTTGATATCACTCCATTACAAAATGCTTTTCCTAGCTATTCCTCTTTTTAAGGATGTGTTAACAGCTGACTGGGCTCTGCTTACACTCCAGACATTTAAGATGAACTCCTCCACAGTTATGCATTGTTTTTTCTGTGAATAAGTATCCTCAATGAAAAATACTAAACAAATACACAGTCTACAGTTTAAGAAAGGATAGCCAAGGATACGGAAAGCCTGGATGCCTTTGCCTTCCTCCACAGTCTTCCTCTGAGACCTTGGGTAAGGCACTTAACTGAGGAGCACTCACAGAAACTGAAAGCTGCAGCCCTAACCACCCCCGCTCAGCTGGTGCCTAATCATGAAGAGGCCTACATTTTCTAAAGCCACAAACTTCAGGACCTAAAACTCTGTACATGAACAGAATTTATCCTGTTGTGCCATGATTTTCATGTCCCCCAGCAGTTTTGACAAACAGTGCTGTTAGATCTAGCAGGGCAGCAAATAATTAACCTGTTATCAATTAAAAGTAAGGTATTCCTCCATGAAAATGAAACAACTAGATGTGGTAGACTCTCAAACCATCTCCACAAAAACATGCACATCCCTACAATAGCTTGCACTCTTTTAAAAGAAAGTGTGCGACATCCTTCACTCCCAGGACTGGGCAGCACCCAGATTTGATTCCTTTGCTCAAGATTTGCAGGCATGTCTTCTTTGGAGAGAGTCCCCAAAATCAGCAGCCTACTTTGGCTGCCCTCTGCTGCAGCTGGGCTGTTCTGCAGGGAAGAAGTCAATATCTCATCTCAAATCTGCTGCTTAATGAATGGCCTTGCTGGCCTTTCAGTCAGAGAAGCACAGAGTTGTTTGGGTTGGAAGGGTTTTAATGACCCTCTAGTTCAACCCCCAAGCCTAACTATCCCCCATCTAATCCCCAGTCTAGCTGTCATCCTACAGCTTAAGAGGGGCAGTCATGGATCTGTGAGGGTCTGAGTTCTCTGAAACAACAGCTGCAGTCAACTACCTACACCTTCACTGAGGGACAGCCCTGCAGCTCGGAAACCACTGGACCTATCTGTCCATGTTCCAGAGTAGGGGCTTGGAATGCTGGTTTATATCCTTAGCATATCCTTTGTGAGCTGTATCTTGGTAAAATATGCTGATCTGGATGTGTGTTTCGTGCATTTGCAGGAGCAGATCCCATTCTGACGTTAACTTTCCCACTTCATACCATTGCTGCATACCAAATCTAGGCACCCGATGCATTGGGTTCTGCATTCCATTTTGTTAGCAGATATACAATTAATTAATAAAAATCAATGAGTCTGAAATGACTGCTGATAGACTAGCAGCTAGATATGCTGCTAGATGCATTGCTGTAGGAATTCGTTTGTATTTCATGTTTTAGGCCAGCAGTGACCATAATACAGAGGAGGGTTTACTCTGTCACAGTGAGACAAGCCTCCCCCTTGGGTAATCTGTTCCCGGAGCCTCAGAGAAACAGGCATAGGAGCCAAAGACTCTTTGCACAGCGGGACTTTCCCATTCACGAATCCTTTTGCCCCACCATTGCTTCACAAGCACAGCCTTTCCCTGCCGCAGCCTTTCATGTGCTAAGTCAGGGCTGATCTTCTGTCCTATTGCTTTTGACCACTTAACCTGTTCATTACCTCAGCCTCTGCTGCTTCTTGTTGTACTGATACTGTTGTCTGAATTCCTCAATCTTCACAGCCTCTTTCTGTCTCCACCCTCTCTTCTGATATGGAAACATTTGACCCACGTTTTGCAACGGCATCCAGTTTTAATGTTTAAAACTACATGTTTTAAGCATTTCATCCCATGTGTGGGAAGAACTCTTCTGAATTAGTTATCATCCTTCAAATTTCCCATTTAACACAAAAACTGGTACAAAAAGGCCTTCCCTAGTATTATTCCCATAAACCCATTTGACAATAGCCAGGTTCACAGTATGCTGAAAAGGCCAGTCTGCTCTATTTCTCAAAATTGTGATATTATTTCCATTTGTTTTCCCCTACCTGTATGTGCAACTGTAAGTTTCTTCAAGGAATACCATGTATTCTGGGGTTTTTTAGGGACTAAAAAGTGGCGTAACATACTGAGCTAGTGCACATGAGAACACTTCAGTTTAGCACCAACAGATAATTCACAGTTGTATTATAGTAAATTTTGTCACTAATCCCATTTTTTGAATGACTCGTTACTATATACTGTTCTAAAATGCTGACTTGCCATTCAGTTACACACATGGTCATTGCTCCTGTAGACATTATCAGCCAGATAATAATTCTGCAAGAACAAGAGGTTTAAAGGAAATGCATGAGAGGAGGTGTCAGTGAGTGGAGTGTGCAGCCTTGCAGCACAGATCACCATGAACTTGTCCCAAGAAAGAAATATCTCTCCTGGAAAGGCTTTGCTAAGTATGTGCTATAATGGCTGAGGAGGTGGCAGCTGAAGACTCGTTTCTCCTGCAGGACAGCTTTTGTCCCCAAGTTGTTCACCCCCTCATAATTGGCTGAGGTCTAAACAAACTTCATAAACATACCTCAGTCACAACCACCAGAGACTGCCATTGTAACAAAACAAGTCATTAATGGCATCACCTCACGTACATGAATGAATGTGAATAGCTGTGGAGTGGCAAAGCCAGAGATAACGCCAGCTGGTTTTCATATTCACATTCACTTCGTTCACAACAGAGTAGCATCAATGCTTATCTCAAAAAAAAAGCCTGCATGTCTCAATAGAAGTATATTTTTCTTCCCAGTGGAGAATTAAGTTCCAGGGACTCTTCATGATAGAGGCAGGCTGTGGCTCTTAGAGCTGAAGTTCACATATGATACTCAGTATAAAGAATGAAACCTCAGAGGTGAGCATAAAATTAATTGTCACTCATTTCATATATTAAGCAGTAATGAGTAAATATTCTAATTTCTAAAAAGGGGAAAAAAGTTCAAAGAAATATCCAAGGCAATGGAAGCAAGCACAAGGGTTCTGAATAATAGGGAGTATTTTTTTTGCACACTTAGGATGACATAATTCAGCCTTATCAGAACAAGGAAGAGTGGGAAGAATGCATTTTTTTTATCTCCTAGGGAAATATATTATAAGAACCTGAACAGCATATCCAGAAGTTTTGATTCTTTTGCATAAAGTTTCACCAACTTAACTTGCATGAACCAGAACTTCTCCATATCTTCAAAAATGAGAAACCCTAGTGCAAAGGATAAACTAGAAGAAAGATCTGCAACAGTACCTTGACTTACATAATTTCATGTCTTTTGTTCATTAACACCCTTCTAGCTCTTGCTATGTCATATACTGATCCTCCCAACTGCCAAAGGTTCTTCTGACAGGGCTCTGAACCAGCAGCCTGACACCAAGTGGACTTTGCTTAGGGTAACATTTGGACATTTGCAGTCATCTCTGCTCTTTTAGTGTAATCACTAGGCTATAATTTTTTTTTCAATCTTAACTGCACCTGAAGCTCCCAGAATTTCCTGTTCTTACACAGTGTCAAGGGGGCCCAACCACAAGCAACAAGATGACTGGACACATCATATAAATACCAAAATGGAACACAGCTGTATTAGCTCAGAGCTAGTTCAGACCTCTGTTCTGACTCACCATTATAGCATGAAGACATACCCACTGGCCCCCGTTTCCATGCAGAGAACCCAAACCTTATTCTGTGCCAAACTTGCCTTCAGAGCAGCAAGGCACAGCACAGTGAATATAGAATGCCAGACATAGATTGAGGAAGGGAAATTCCATCTTACTTCCTGAGCATAAACAAAGTGGTTGAGCACTATAATACTGAAAAATAGGTGCCAATGTTATGCACATATTACATAAATAATAGCAGCAGTGTATTCATACCTCTGTGGGCTTACCTTTAATTATATCTGCAGGTTTTACAGACTTCCGAAGTACCTCTCTTGTTTCTGATGCATTCCTCTTCTAGGCAGTTAGTCAAACACAGAACAAAACAAGAAATTCATTGAGCTGAAACAATGCGTTTTTAAATATTGCAAAATTCAAGCTCTTTTTGTGAGTCAGCTCTTCCTCTCTTGCAGTACACGACCCTTGTCTTCAGCTAATCTGCTATCAGGGCCCAACAGCCGTTTGTGCATCCGCACCCCCAGTGCTGGGGTGGGGACCCAAGGGTCAGCTGGCATCTGAAGCAGAAAATGGAAGGGGCAGGGTGAGAGGGAAGAGAAGTGCTTTGTTTTCCTGAGGGAGCTTTTGGGGGAGGAACCCACCACCCAGCCAGCTATACCTTTGCTCTGTGTGTGACACTGGGAGCTTTGCAAGTGGGACGAAAATATTAGCTCTTCAAATGGGAATAATCAATTCCCATTTCCCTGGCACAGGAAAAGTGGGCACGAGACCACACCCTGCAGCCTGTAGCTTGCTTTGCCTACTGGCTTGAGCTGGCTCCAGATGGAAATCCAGTTTGGCTGGAAAACTTTGTCCCTCGTAATACATCCTGTTAGTGGATTGCAAATCAGGAAGTTTATATGTGTAGATAAGAGTGCCTTTCCACTCATTTTGGCCAAGGGCTAAGAATTAGAGGACAACATCTGTAGATGCATCCAATTTTCATTCAAGGGAACAATACTACTTAAGAGTGATTCCTGTACATCCGTGTTACATCATGCCAACTGCATCACTGACAAGTGCAATTAGGGACCTATGATCTCGAGACCAGAAAGAGTCCTTCAAACCTTTAAACACAGTTCTTTTCTTCATACAATCTCAAACGAAAATTAACCAAATGGAATTAAAACCTGGTCCCTATCTCCCACGCATACTTTCCCTGGAAGGCCAAGAAAAAATGCTTAATCCATTTCATCCTTGATTTTATTAATATCTATTTTGAGCTTTAACCAAAGCATATGGATGGGAGGAATTACAGTCTCAACACATCACTATCTTCCCAAGATCATTAGTTTTTCTGTCAGTAAAAATGCACAAAATGAAGCATTAGCTGGAAAATACGTTTGTTGCAAGTTCATAAAGCACCAGCCAGAGATGTAAAAGAGTGTCATAACTTACGTGACTTTTCCAGGCAAACATTGGTTTTTCCTTTATATTTGACAGAGTCTAAATAATGTTATAATTAAACAGCATTAAAATTAACCCCTTGTCTTAGCTCTTTGAGAAGCTAGGCAGTAACTGGCATGGAGACTGGCTGAGCCCCCTTGACCCTGGCTAAGCTTATCCCAGGAAATCAACTTCACAGGGCGGGAAGCATGGCCCAGAGCCCATCGTACAGCTTATAGCCACTCCACAAATGAAATGTTTTGGGCATGTAGGGGCAAACCCTGCCCTCACTCCGGCCCTGACTGCGAGCTGAAGCACATCCCACCCCTGCGTGGGGGGAGAGCAGTGGAAGGGTGATCTGCCTCACACGTGTTGACAGCAGCAGCGCCAGGCAAGGATAAGCCACCCGGCCCCACCCTGCGCTCCCGACTGTGGCCCAGGGAAAGCAAACAGGCGGAGGCAGCTCACAAAACTTTCACCAGCTGCTGCAAGCAACGTTACCCTGTTTGCCTTCCTGGGTGATGTCTTCCATGTGCTTTTCCTAGTCCCGTACTAGGAGGGCAGGTCCTCTGCTGTGCCACACTACCAAAGCTGGTGCTTCCCCCACTTTTGTGATTAAGAAGAAGAAAAGAGGCAAGTGGGCAAACAGCCCTTCAGTCCTTGGGGTTACTGGGAGGAAGACGTTGTGGCAGCAGTGGGGCAGGCTGGGGAAGGGAGCTGCCTTCTGTGGGCCCTAAATGCCACTTCTGGCCCAGTGTTTAATTCAAAATAGGGATCAGTTTTCGTGAAATTTTTAGGAATTCAGTTTAGTACCTGCAGTTACTATGTCCCCTTTTCACCTAAGAAAAGCTGGAATTATTTGGGTCAATGTTATTATGATATTTCTGACAGGAATTGTACAGAGAAGACTATTTTATTGTAGAATGCTACTTAACAGAGTGAATATAGATTTACAGGTTAAGCTCTAAGTGTGTGTTGTAAAAGTTTGTTTTAAAAATAATAAAACTATCTAGTGTTAGTGATAGAATTTTGGCATGTTTAAATTCTATTTTTAATCTTGTTTGGTAGAAAGTTTTCATGAAAATATTTATTTGTATTCTGGTAATGGCAGCATTCATTTGATAATGATTCTGCAAAACAGACTTTGTATAGGACAAGATAATCTAATCTTGAATTAAACTTAATATATAAATTAAAACTTAATTCCAACAATTAAAAGGAGTTCTTAAGAGTACCAACAAATGCAAATAAATTATTAAGATTAATATAAGGTATTGCTAGGAGAAGAAAACAGGACAGATTGTGTTTCTGTGTATATGTATATATATTATATATATACACACACACACACACATTGTATACATAGATAGCTATAAACCCAGGAAGTACAGAATGAAGGAAGAAATTTTTATAATTTCCCTCAATTGGTGAAAGAAAAAGTAGCAATATCATTTAATAGAGTAACTTGACCTGTGCACGCAGTGGTGGGATCAGTACTTTTGCAAGTTGTAATTATTTCTTTTCAGCTGTGGTTCTCATTTCATCGGTGTTCCATCTTATTCCATCAGTATCTTCTAGAGCAGCTAGTATCATAGAATCATAGAGTCATTAAGGTTGGACCTCCAAGACCACCAAGTCCAACCTTGGACCAAATACCACCATGCCAACTAAACCCTAGCACTAAGTACCACAACCAGTCGTTTCTTAAGCACCACCAGGGACGGTGACTCCCCCACTTCCCTCTGCAGCCCATTCTAATGCTTAACCACCTTTTCAAAAATAGGGTGAAAAAATTCTTCCTGATGTCCAACCTGAACCTTCCCTGATGCAGCTTGAGGCCATTTCCTCTCATCCTCAACACTCTACATTATCTTTCACAGTGGTGGCCAGATTGAGTTCTAGCTGAGCTTTCACCTTTCTAATTTTCTCTCTACGTGACCTAATGACATCCCTGTATTCCTCCCAAGTTGCCTGCCCCTTCTTCCAAAGGTCATAAACTCTCTTTTTTTTTCCCCCCTGAGTTCCAGCAAAACCTTCCTATTCAGTCAGGCTGGCTTTCTTTCCCAATGACTCATCTTTTGGCACATAGGGACAGCCTGCTTCTGAGCCTTTGAGATTTCCTTCTACCTGGACCCCTTTGTTTTTAACGGGTGCAGTATGACACTAGCAGCTTCCTCTTGAACACAGTAAGAAAGCTAGACAAAATATTCTGTGTCTGATTGGGAACATGGGATACCAAATACACTTTAATAAAGAATATCTGTAAAACAAAAGCAAGTCTTTAAAAGTTTAATAGTTGCAGAACCAGAATATGCTGAGCCCTTGCTGAGCAGGAACAGGGAGGCTCAAGCTCAGCTGCAGGTTGTCTGCAGACCCAGACAGGGAGCACTAACTCAGCTCATGGTAAATTATTGGGTTTAAGATTCACTCTTAACCCTCCGACTTCAGTTCCACTATTGTAAAATGACAGGGAAAGCCAGTTATTCTAAATATAAACTAACTCAGTTTTAGTGATGATTCTCATGAAGCCTGGGGCTGTCCTGCATCCTCAGAAATGTCATTTCCACTCCACCATTCTACTCCCAGTAGCCCAAACTGTTTTTTGTTTTGATAGCTGCAGCTCACATTGGCATTTTTAAAATCCCGGACAGAGCTTTGCTGCACAAGGAGCCCTGTTTTTTGTGCCAGGGACACTCTTGCCTTAGGAGCGGAGCAACCACACACTGCTGGCCCCATGGCACTACATGAAAGGAGCTGGTGGGTCCAGGCCATCTGCAGTGGAGTGGAGGCCCAAAGCTGCACTCTTTCCAGGCTCAGATGTGAGAAGAGCCAGGATGCACTGGGGATGTAGAGCCTTAGAGTCAAACACATGGGGCACCAATTCCCTAGGCAGATACCTCTCAATGAGTCCTCTTTCCTTTGTCTGTTTTCACACAGGACATCTGGAGTGTGTTGTCTCTCTGCCCCAATTTTTCTTCTGGGCTCAAGATGTATTTCAGAGCTCCACTTTCCTGGCCTTTATTTCCTCTGTTTTCAGTCAGGCATCTCTACTTATACGGCAAGCACAGGCACCAAGATCTGCCTGCAACTGCAGTTCAAATCTTGCATTTTGGAGGTGAGAGTCCTCAAATTTGATTTGTGGGTTTCCATGTTCTTAAGTAGAGAAGGCCATCAAACCCACACCGTATGTCCTGGATTAATTCTCTAACCGTTATTACCTCTCATGCAACTTGGTGTTTGTTCTTTGGGTTTTTTTTTTAATTAAAAAAAAAAAAAAAAAATTTTATTCCCTCACAAATTTTATAAGTATAGTTTTTG
>VZTH01011116.1:58516-98812 GCA_013397815.1 Aleadryas rufinucha
AAAAAAAAAAAAAGAAAATCTTGATCCCTGCACAATTTTATAAGTATAGTATTGGTGTCTACCTCCAAAGAACCATATGGGCAATGGTTTTGGCCACTCCACCTTCAGATTACAGGTTATTTTTAATCACATCCAGAGATTTGTAACTCTTTTCCAAGTGTGGGACAGGGAAATGAAGCCCATAACTGTGTTCCAAATACCACTCCTGGGACCTAAAATTAAATATTGCAAAATATTTGCCCACCTGTTTTGCCTAGTTTTTGCCACTGACATTGGCCTTTACTTTACATTAGTTTTCTCTAGTCCTCATAGTTACTCCTGAGATAAAAACAGCCATAAGGACATTAAGGAGAGTTGTCACTCACAACTCGAATACAGCCTATTTGTGCTTCCTTAACGTTGAAGACGTAATACTTACCCCAGGCTTTCTTTTCAGTCAGGAATGCAAAATACCAAACCCAAATGTGGACTGAGCCATGTCGCATTATTTCTCGGGACCAGTAGGTGGCAACCACCCATTGCAGCGTCAAAGGGAAGTGAGAGTTTTTCAGCTGGGGGATTTATTAGGTGACAGCTTGAGCAACAAAGCTCTGCTACTCCACCGAGGAGAAAACAGAACTTGTATTTTTTACTCCTTCTTATACCTCTCCCTTTGGAAGGGAGCAGTGAGTTGCCCTTTTACATAGTCAGTTTTGACAAATTATAATTGTGACAATTCATTTGACTAAAATATCTTATGGCTGCTCCTTACTGCTAATATCGGTCAAAAAAAGAACAAGACAATGGAAAAAAATTCCAAAGCAATCAGACTGCCTTAGCTTCCACAGGAATAGCCTCAAGTTCTTATCATTATTAATTAGATTCCTTGTTACTTTGGGTGGAAGCAGTTAGAACTGAGTAACAATGAATCTGGGATCGGAAATAGAGTCCCCTCTAGGAATTGACTGAGGCTATTGACATACTGGTTAATTAATTCTGGTTATATGAGTGGCCTCACAGAAATTTTTTTGACATGATCAAGTTTGAAGAAATTCTAATTTTTTTTTCCTACAACATTAGATTAATAGTTATTCATTTCTAGGAGCAAGAACAGTAAAGGTTTGAAAAAATACCTCAAAGAACCTTGCATTTACACTTCAGAAAAGAAGTTCCTTCATTAAAACAGGAGAAGAGTTAGAGAAATATATCTATAACCTTACTAGAAGGATACTTATCTACCTGTAGTCATATTAAATTTTCCTTTAGCGTTGATTTAACCATATTTTGTGCCTTTGTTTCCAATAAGAATTAGTATACATGATACATGTATTGATGCACACAGAAGTAGTGTCTGTAGTGCAGGAAAAAAACACCTACCTTTAGACCTCTGAACGATTTCAGCATCGCCTTACAGTGTCATTTGTAATTTAAAAAAGAATACACTACAACTAGCTAAACCAGACAAGAAGAGCACTGTCACTTAGTAAAAGCAAACCAAAATACTCTGCATTACTGGCATGCCTCCCTCCAAGTTCTCAACCGCTCTGCAAACCATTAACTTGAAATGCATTAATTTGCACCCTTGCAGTACAAGGTGTATGTTTATTCTCAGAACTCACACCTTTGCTAGGAAGGCTTAAAAGACCAACTTGATAGATCAAGTATAACCTTTCGCTTTTGTTACAGCTACCGCTTGATCAGCTGTGAATTTCTGTAAGTGACTTTGAAATTAGGAGAAAACCAGCTGGCATCCATTTCCTAGTGAATACTAGAGAGGTGATATTAGGAATAGCTTCTGAAATCCTTTACGAAACCCATCAAACTTTTCTCATTATTTCCTTAATCTCATGATAACATTTATACTCTAAAACTCCCTACTTTTTAATGAGATTTGAGAGTTTTTTTCTTCTTTAGACAACTTAAAGGGCTTCAACCTGATTATAAAATTTGAGCAACTTTATTTGCCTTAGCATACAGAATTATACAAGTTGTATATGTTGTTTTTCTTGTGGACCCATGAGTTTTGTTAGGGGTCCAAAGAAAGAAAAGTCTAAATTATTTAGTAGGAATTTTTAGACAAATGATAAAAATACTGCTCTGTTTATAGTCATGCTTTTTTTAGCTCAAATGTTTGAGGAGGACAGATAGTTTTAAAGATTCAAGGTCTGTGTTTGCCATGAAGGGCAGAGAAAGGTCTCACTTCTGGTACTTGTCACAACAGAAGTTTGCGAGACCTCCAAGGACAGTAACTCTCCAGTTCAAAGGAATCTGTGTGGAAATTCCCTTCTGCTCAATACTTCATACACATCACTGATCATAAAATACACCCTCATGCACTGTAATAGTCATACTTATACATACTTAGAGCAGGACCTGCCTCAAGGTCTGGAATTTTATGTGTTAGATATCTAAGTAAGGGTCAGAGGTATCTTCAAAAGTTTGTGCCGTGTTTCTCTCACATGTGCATTGAAATGTGTGTACAATGAGCTGTGACAAATTGCTCTGAAGATCATAGTCTGGTAAAAGTGTGCACACCTTATGTACAATGGTAAAAAGGCTCTGGAAAAATGTAACTGTAGCCTTTTCACTCTTCTCCTGCACTTTCTAAAATTGGAAAAAGCCCATATTGTCCCCTACTACTGTGCAGAAAAAGAATCTCTGGACTGCTTTTAGCAAAACATTTCTCTTTGATCAAGACACTGGAAATGTTCCTTGTTGAGCACAGCCATAGCATGCTGGCCAGCAGACTTGTTTGTTTGATCATGTTACAGTGAAGAATGAAAATATGATTGAGCACTGAAGCAAGTGCTTGAACATTGACTTTTAAACAAAGAATAAAGTACAGATTTGCATGGGGACTTTGCTTACCTGAGCCTTATTTCAGGTGCTGTTTGAAGCATAATTTGAAGGAGAGATAACCAGGATCACAGCCCAGTAATGTGCTGAGTGATTCTGAGGTGGTGCTGGATACTATTCATTACCATTGCTTGCAATGAGATTCAGGGATAATCAAACTCAGCATAATAAATCACCAAGATAAGATGGGTAATGAAAGAATGTGAAATGCAGAAGATAAGGTTGTGTTTCCCAACAGCGTTCAGTGTGACTTTTGTAATTATTAACTAAACCTTAAAGCCTGAGGTAGTCCTTATTCAAATGCCTTAATCCTTTTTTGGATTCTCTCCTTTCAACAACATCTCCTCATATTTCCGCAATGAGGGAAAGGAAGACAACAGATCCACTTCATTCGTCTACAGATCTGAGTGAAGGGAAGGAGAAGTTCAGACTGAAACAAGAGGTTGGCCTGATTAGCGGCGTGTCATTAATTGCAGGCACCATGATAGGTTCGGGGATCTTTATGTCCCCTGAGTGGGTACTACATCACATGGGGAACCCTGCCAGCAGCCTGCTGATCTGGGCAGCATGTGGTCTCCTGGCCATGTTTGGAGCCTTGTCGTACGCTGAGCTTGGAACAATAATTAAAGAGTCTGGAGGAGAATATATTTACATTTTGAGGATTTTTGGTTCTTTTCCTGCTTTCCTTTTCGCCTACACTTCTGTCATCCTGGTGAGACCAGCTGGTTTGGCAGCTGTCTGTCTGAGCTTTGCTGAGTACGCCATTGCGCCGTTCTACCCAGGATGCTCATCTCCGCAGGTTGCCATCAAATGTACAGCTGCTGCCTGCATCTTGATTTTAACTATCATCAACTGTCTTAATGTGAGGCTGGCGACATCTGTTATGAACATTTTTACAGCTGCCAAACTCTTGGCTTTGTTGGTGATCGTGGTGGGTGGGTTGGTGCTGCTTGCCAAGGGGCAAACTCAGAGTTTTCAGAACGGTTTTCAAGGCACGACTGCAGGTATTGGGGCAGTTGGAGTGGCATTCTACCAGGGACTCTGGTCTTATGATGGATGGAACAACCTAAATTATGTAACTGAGGAACTGAAGAAACCTGAGGTGAGTGAATGAGTGAGTGAGCTGGTTTTTACTTAATCCTGCTGTTAATATGTTTGATTCTATCTGTGATTGTGTTACGAAAGGTAATCAAGGGGTTTACAGTGAGGGTGGTGTGACACTGACACAAGAGAAGTTGTGGATGCCCCATCCCCAGAAGTGTTCAAGGCCAACTTGTGTGGGGCTCTGACCAACCTGGTGTATTGAAAGGAACCCCTGCTCATGGCATGGAGGTTAGAACTAGGTAATATTTAAGGCCTCTTCCAATCCAAACCATTTGTGATCCTATGAAAGTCCTAAAATACTCTGTTGACTCGAAAAAAATTATTAGGCAGCACTTGGATGCTTTAGGGATGAAGTTTTGTCTTAGTGTTTAGAGGATCTAGCTGTAGACACCTAGATTTATTCAGAAAAGCACTCACTACTATAATCCATATAGGATTCTTAACACCACATATTCCCTTAAAGACTTGATCCATAATCTATGCATCAGAAAACTACTTTATCTCTCCCTGTTCCTTGGAGGGGCAACTTCAGAGCAAGCCAAGCCTCACTGAAAAGGGAATCTAACTCTCTGAATGATCCCTGTCTTTAAACATCTACATTTTAGCATTGTGCAGTCCATGCTGTAGGCACTGAAGTAGCTCACCTGCATCTCACATCAACCTTCTCTGTGCCATATTACCCATTTTCACAGATCAAACACTGCAGCAGTGAACAACTCTTATTTTGCAAGAGTTATGTGAGTGCGGAGTTTATAGAGTGTGCTTTCTACCAGTGCAGCACAAAAGATCCTGAAGATTAAATGAAAATACACAGTTAAATATTAACCTAAATGGCAGCAAAGATTCCAGGGCCACTCTCTCCTACAAGATTGTGAGCACTGATATTCAGGCCCTTCCAGAGTGGAGACAACAACATTAGGAATTGCTGCATTTTGTCCTGTGTTGTGAATGGGGAATGCAAAAATTGATATTTCAGATTCTCAGTTGCCATTTCCCAGTATTTTCGGTTGCATAAGACACTGTTGATTTTATTGAGTCTTAAAATGATCCTGTCGTGTTCTAAGACACAATCCTGCCACTAAGAAAAAATAAATATTTCCTTCCTAGAGCAAATCCCCTTTGAGATTTTGGTATCAACCCCTGTTTTGATTTAAACTGTAGAGGAGTTAAATGGGATGCAGCACACTCTGGAACTTTGTCCATGGCAGTGAGATGTTTATGGGAAGGTGCAGCACACCAGGAGACATAACACACTGGTAACAAATAAATCAATGTTAAAGTAATCGAGAAGTATGCAAAAGACATCTTGGGCAGCTATGAACCAAAATCTTTTTAATAAGATTTGGTGGGTCCTTTTTGTTTGATTTATTTGGTTTAGTTGGTTGTGGGGTTTTTTAGACTAACTTTGGAACTGTGCAACCTCACTGTTTGCCTGACATCTTTGGAAGACTGGTGTGAAAACTGCCATGTGAATCTGGATCTATGTCTTGTTCTGAGGAAAAGCTTAGGGAGCGGAGGAATTTGAATGAGAGGCGTGGGTGGTGACAAAAACAAAACAAAAAAAGCACAGTGCAGGCATAAATGTGCTGCACCTAACACTGCTGTCATCCCTTTTCCAGGTGACCCTTCCCAGAGCTCTGATGATTGCCATTCCTTTGGTTACGTGCCTGTATTTGCTGGTAAATGTGAGCTACTTGGCAGCCATGACTCCCTCTGAGCTGCTGACTTCAGGAGCTGTGGCCGTCACTTGGGGGTGAGCTCTGCCTGGGGCAACACAGGCAATGCAGCCCCACAAAATACTGGTTCTCTCCTGAGTTTCAGGAGATTTAAATGTTATTCCCAGAGGGAATGGCAGCACTGCATTGATCAGGCCAGGAAGACCTGTCAGGCCATGTTACAGAGAAGAAGAGGGTGACAAAGATGCTCGGAGGGCTGAAACACATTGCTGTCTGAGAGAGCTGGGACTGTTCAGCTTGGAGGAGAGAAGGCTCCAGGGAGACCTTATAGCATGTTCCAGTGCCCAAAGGGGCTACAAGAGAGCTGNAGTAGCCTGGAGCCTTCTCTCACTGGAACATAGCATGTTCCAGTGCCTAAAGGGGCTACAAGAGAGCTGGAAAGGAAGTCTTTACAAGGGCATGTAGAGGTAGGACAAGCAGGAATGGCTTCCAATTGAAAGAGAGTAGGTTTAGATTAGACATAAGAAAGAAATTCTTTCCTGTGAGGGTGGTGAGGCACTGGTACAGGTTTCCCAGAGAAGCTGTCGATGCCCCATCCCTGGAAACATTCAAGGTCAGGCTGGAGGGGGCTTTGAGCAACCTGGTCTAGTGGAAGGTGTCCCTGCTCATGGCAGAGGCTTGGAACAGGATAATTTTCAAGGTCTATTTCAACCCAATCTGTTCTCTGATTCTATAATTCTATGGTTCTATGAGGCCAAGCCTGACCAGCTCCATCTGGCCATGGTCTCCAAGGTGTATCTAGGCTGCCAAGATGGCACATCCCTTACTCCCCATTCCCATTCCTTTACACTGGGAGCCTGTATCTCCCCCCCCAACTCATGTTTTACCTCATGTATCCATAAAGGAGAGGTGAGGGTCATACCAGGAGCATGTCCCCACAGGCACTGGGAATGCAGTGAGGATACATATCCCAACGTGGGGACTGAGAAATGACCCACATTTTAGAAATTTCCAGGGAAATGGAGAGGGCAATATGCTGCCCTGCTAATGCAGAAGCAGGGGGTTCGGAGTGAGACAAGAGCCAACTGGGTGAATCCTGTCCACTTGGTACCTGGAATTTAGAGCAGACCAGAGTCTTTTGGCTCAGTTTCTCCATCTGGGGGGAAATGGAAAATGACACTGATCTCAACAAAACCTTTGAGAAGTGTTACACACAGGTTGGGTAGCCTTTGGTAACTGTAACTGTAATTGGCTTGTGCTTTTCCAGAGCTGCACAGAAACAATTTCTACCTCCATCAGCCTGAAGCGTTTGGTGATATTAAATAGTTTCTATGCAAGACGAGGAATTTAGGAAGAGAGGGGAGAGACCATCAGGAGAGGTGTAGACACCATCAATGATCTTCCACCAGAACATCCAGCCTTATTCTAAATATTTCCAAAGACACAGAATCCCTGATATCCCTTAATGAGTTGTCTGGCAGAAATGATGACACGGTGGATCCACGGATTATGTGCTGCTCATCCTCTTCCTAAAAAGTCGGCAGCAGCTTTGCTTCTGTGTGCATTTCACAAGATCTTCCATTTGAAGGTCTGACTGAGCTCTTGCTGGATATGTTCTCTAACAGCCTTTCACATCATTATGAGTGGGAGCTTTTAAAGGTCTCGTGCTTTGTTTGAGCATGTCGCAAAGCCTCACTAGCCTGCAGTGTCATGAACTTTCCCTTCACTTCCTTTCCCATCATCCCTAATTAGCAAGTTATTCGTGAGCTTCTCCTTTGTAACACATCTCGTTTTCCCGTCTGATTAGCCTTTTCACCCAAGAGTGCAATTCAGGAAGAAATATTGAACTAGTGACGGGAAAGCTGGGCACTCAAAAGCTGGGGTACAGGCAGGTAGCCAGAGTCTGAGAAGGGGCTGATGGCTGTGGCCCACAAGCAAGAGATGCAGCTATTCAGGCCATTAAGAAAGAATGGGAGGAGTATAAAGAAGCCAGAGGAGGACTTGTCACATTTAAATGCATTTATTCCCCATGTAAGAGGAAAACTGTCAGAAAGAAACATTGTTCAGTGGTGAGAGGTGCAGCCACAAAAGGAGCTCAGGAAACTCTTCCCAGTGTTTCTTTGATGACAGTGATTTAAAAGCAACTGCAGGTTTCAGTTTGCTTGTAAAAAAAGTGATCTGAAAAGCATCTGAGTTTTGGATTTTTGCCGCTTAGATAAACAGAGTGTTTGTGTATGTGATAATTACCCCAAACACCAGCATTTATTACTCAATTAATATTCTTAATGCTGCTTCATTCCAGAAGACAATCTTCACTTTAAGGTGAGAAGATTATCATTCCTTCCAAATGTTTACCTTGAACTCTTGTTTCTAACTCTGCTACTTGTTCTATTAAGGAGAAAGCAAACTAGAAATGTCTGAACATACTGTAGAGCCAAACATCTGGAATTCAAACCATTGCTTTGGCTTAAGTCTGATTCACAGAATAGCAGTAATAGCTGTATGTGGGATTAAAGGGTTAAAATCTTATGCATAGTGAAGAAGAGGTTATAATGCACAATATTTCTTCCAGTGTGATGGGAACAGTTTTTCTGTGATTTCCAAGCTAATATTGTTGGTTGTGATAGCAGTATCTTCAGGCTTTTTGCCACAGCATCAGTACACAAAAAAGGTGGATTTGCCTGTTGTGACAGCTTTGTACACCATTGCAATGTGGACAGAAGTAGATATATATACACCAAGCAGGAAGAAAAGCTGTCAAACAAGACATATTTACTAGTCACTAAATATTATGGGAATTGCAAGAAGACTTTAAATCATTAGAAAGGCTCCGGGAAAAAATTCAGTATAATAGAAGAATAATGGAGAGAAGAAACCTGTCTGGTTCTAGAGTTAGTGTTCAACACATCTATGAACTGCATTTTATGCTGTGAACTCTTTGCCACCTCAGGGACAAAGTCCTGGGCAGCTGGGCGTGGCTCATCTCCCTGTCGGTGGCCCTGTCTACGTTTGGTTCATCGAACGGCACGTTCTTCAGCGGAGGCCGCGTGTGCTACATTGCTGCCAGGGAGGGCCATATGGTAAGCACAAAAAAGGGGTCTGGCTTGCTTTGAGCAACTTCACCTTCTTGTTACATTAAAGTAGAGAGGAAGACACTGTGTATGCTCAACTGGCAGAGCAATGGCTCTTCAAGGGGTTTGTTCCTTGCTCGAAGACTTTAATCCTCATCTTTAATCCTTCAAATGTAAGGTGTATGTTGTCTCTGGGCTTTCTTCTTCAGTCAGGTACTTTCAAAAAGGTACATATTCACACCTAGCCTGAATTTTAAGAACAGCTTTGAAATGAACCACTCAAACACTGCTGCATTGGAGCACCAGGCACAAGCTGTGGAGTGACCCAGTCAATATACCTGCCAGGGAAGGAGAACCTGGCCATGCTTGTGTGTTGTAAGGCACCTTTGCTTGCACTGGGAAGGTAGCCCAGCACCAGCCAGCTGCCTTTGCATGTTATACTGACTACACAGGTTGGTCTCAGGGGTGTTCCAGCCTTCTCATGAGTAGTCCAGCTTAGATGCAGCATAGGATATCTCTGCTTTTCAAGCTTCATAGCAATTACAAGGTGACACCAAGCCTCACATCTCTCCTAGCTTGGGTTTATCATTGGTTTTGTTAGGTGGGGCAAATCTGGTAGCCCAGTGGAGATCAGGCTGCTGCAGCTCCCTCCTCCGTGGTCCAACCAGTAAGTCCAGCATGTATTCCCAGTAGCCACACGCACACAAAAACAGGTATGAAACATATTTATAAACACACATACATACATATATATGTATATGTACATACACAAACAGCAGGCCACATAAAGCTGTACATACAGACGTACCTGGGGATCACACAAACATCAGCACGAACAGCACCAAGGGCCTTTGTTACCCTCTTTGGCCGATCAGGGGTCTATTAGTGGGAAATACATATAGAAACATATGTACAGTGGAGGTCCCTCCAGCAGCTGGGCTCAGACACTCAGCCCCCGGATCCCAGTCTCCCCATTTGCTGGTACCTTGGCATACAAGCCCCTGAGGTTTCTGCCCATCCCAGCTGCTGATACAGACTCCCTCACTCACAGGTACACCCCACACACACACTTTAACCACACTGCTCCACAAAGAGGAGAAAAAAGGCTGAGCTGCATTTGTCTTTCTCTGTTTTAAGCAGGCTTCTTTTGTTCCTCCTGAACCTCTCTGCTTTTTTTGGTCCTTCCCACCCATAGCATCTGGCATTTCTGTGCAAAGGCACTGAAATGGGTTGCACAGAGAGGTTGTGGATGCCCCATCCCTGGAAGTTCAAGGCCAGGCTGGATGGGGCTCTGAGCAGCCTGGTCCAGTGAAAGGCGTCTTTGCCTAGAGCAGGGATGTTGGAACTAGATGATCTTTAAGGTCCCTTCCAACCCAAATTATTCTATGAATCTATGATTCCACACCAGTTCTGCTCCTGGTTCACAGCAGAGAATCTTTTATGCATACGAATGACCAGGTTGGTGGAGATGACTGGACTGGTGGTTGCTGGTTTTGGTGGTTCCTGGTCTCGGTGGTTACTGGTTCCTCAAATTCTCTAAGGACAGTTCCTACTGTATCATGGCAAGCTCTGTGCTGAGAAGTGCACAGATGGTCTGAATCTGACCATACCAGACTACAAGCTGAATGTTTATGCTGTTTCTCAGACACTCATTTCTAGCAAGAGTCCTTGCATGATATTTTGGTTGGGAATTAAAAATTTAAAAAAAGAAAAAAAAAGAAGAAAGTAGCCTTTCTCAACTTTCTTCAATGAAACAAACAATAAAGAGGCTACTAAGCCTCTCAGTGTTCTGAAACAAATCCTGGTTTAATTTGTAGTTACATAAATGTTTCAGGAGTAGTCCTTGGCTCATTTTCCAGTCATCCCAAGAGAAGTCAAGTCCCAGAGAGATGTGACAGAGGGCAGAAGAGTGGGTCCATGGCAAAAGGTCCTGATGGTGGTCGGGAAAGCTCTAATTTGACTCAGTCTGTCACATCAGTAGTTTGAAAACCTCATTTTGTATGCTGAAACTGAGAATATTTTATATGAAACCAGTGAGATGCAATAAAAATACCCTTGAAGGAGTTTTCTGTATTTACACTTCTCGGAGTTGGTCTGATTTTATATGATGCTTATTTGCTGATTACAAGTGGCTCTGCAGGCAAAGCTCCCACCAGCAGTTGAGGGGGATGAGTAAGGACCTCTGAGTCCATGTGATGATGATACAGTGTTTTGCTTTGTTTTTCAGCCAGACATTCTGTCCATGGCTCATGTGCGATGCCTCACGCCCTCCCCTGCTCTACTGTTCACATCTGCGATGTCTTTAATAATGATACTTTCAGGAAACTTCACCAGTATCGTGAACTTTTTCAGGTATGTGTGTGTGGAGTTTCTGTTTGCATCTCCTGTGCTCCTGGGTTTTACATTGTTTATAAGTATTTTCTTGCAATATCTTTTTGAGCCTGGGCTATTGCTTTCTAACCAATACTGGGGAGAGGAGGAGGGAAGAAAGAAAAGAAAGAGCTTGGGAACCAGCACCTTTGCAATGCATGAATTGCATGAACGCATGCTCCTGTCACTATAGAATTAACTGAATGTGATTCATCCTCATTGAAATGTATCTGTAATATTCAGATAATTTTGAAGTTCTCAGTGTTTGTGCTAGAAAGGAAATGAATGGAAGAAATACTAAATTTATATCAATATTCACCTTTTTAATTGGAGATATGAACATCTGGGATCTGCAAGGCAGGCCTGATATTCCTGGATGATCTCACCCCAAGTTTAATGCTGTCCAACTTTTTTTCCTTTTCTTCCAGTTTTATGGCATGGCTTTTCTATGGCATGACTATTTCTGGGCTCCTGTATTTAAAAATCAAGAAACCAGAACTGCCAAGATCTTACAAGGTAAAGTAATAACATAAAACACTCAAATATTTTCCTATATTGTTCAGATGACTAAGAGAATGTTAAGAGAAAAGAGTGAGCACTGCTGGCTTACAGATTTAAAGTGGTTGTTCTTCCTCTTTTAATTTCAAGTTTTGTCTCAGCAAAGTCAACATGGGGCGAGATAGTGTGAATATACTGTATATACTGCCTGTGAATAGGCATCAGTCAAGCTTGAATTCTCTATCTTGATAAGCTAATAATGCCCTGCCTCCTCACTATGGAAAATATATCTACCATATCCTCTTTTTTTCTAAAAGATCTAGGTGGTAAATGAAAGATGATTCTGATCAACAATGTAATCACCTATTTATGCTTGCAGACCTTGGGCAAACCCCTTGGAGGGTAGCCCAGGTGTAAGAAACTTGCAGAGGAAAAAATAACTCAGGCAGGTTTTAGTCCTTTGAGATGACATGGGGACAGGTTTGTTCCCCACAAAACAGATAAAAGAAAGGAAATCAGGAGTCACTTGTTCTTCCCCTGATGCTATGAGTGAGCTGATCTGCAGTGCTTCCTCAGTGGCTGAGGATTATTAGTGAATGCACAAGCCACCCTCCTTTGAGGAAGGGTGGCTTCAAACTGAAATTTAAATGCTTTCTGGCCAGGCTTACAGAAATTGCCTCCGAAATTGCCTGTCCACATGTCTGTCAACACATGGATAAACCTTTTTGTGCAATGGTGCTAAGCTGATTTGTATACAATTGCTCTGTGTTTTGTCTACAGCTTGGCTTTTAGATGCAAGGTAGTAAGGAGAGCAAGAACAGACCTGGCACTAAATCCAGTAGTTTGCATCTTCAGGTCTAGGATGGCAGGAAAGACCAGGGGTTAAGGTGTGACATGGTGGTGTAGCTCTTGCAGGGATGTTCAGCCTTGGAGTAGGGGTAAGCTGGGAAACAGGATGTCTGGATTAATTGGTATTTCTAGGTAATACCTCAGGTTACAGAAAGTTTTTATCTAAAAAACCTTCTGCAGAAGTTCCAGGGTTGTCCAAATCCACAGTGGCCCAAAATTACATGAGTCTTTATGTTTTGCTTTCACAGGTCCCAATTATCATCCCCATAATCGTGCTGATGGCAGCTGTGTACCTGGTGTTAGCTCCCATCATTGATCAACCCCAAATAGAGATCCTCTACATCGTCCTGTTCATTTTCAGTGGCGTCATTTTTTATTTCCCACTGGTTCACTTCAAGTACCACCCTCGCTTCTTACAGAAAGTCACTTTACACCTCCAGCTGTTGCTGGAAGTTGCTCCAACTACCAAGGATGCAAACTGAGATAACACCCACCCTTCACATGGCTGCCTGCACCTCATGGTTTATCCCAGCACCTTGGTTTTCAAGGCTCAGAAAATATTCTTCTGTAAAGAGGAATGAGTAGATTGAGAGTGACACTAAGTGTCCAGGTGAGATGGACTACAGCTCATGGTTCCTACAAATTTTGGGGACATGTTTTTCTCCTTTTCAGCTCTGCCTTGGCAAATTACATACATATTCCAAAGGAGTATGTGCTTTTGTACTTTTCATCCTAAGAAGGGCTGTTTCTCAGAATCTCAGGTCTTATATTTCAAGGTAGAAGGCAGCAAAAGACAGACAATGAAATATTATTCCTATAGCAGGCTGGGTCCCTAAGCCATTCATGACAGTGCCTTTAATTATTTACACCTAGTTCTGCCCACTGTGACTGCAGAGCTTTTCAAATCAATAAAGGAAGGGCTCACCATGCCCACAACAAATAAAATCTTTTCCACTCTGGTATTCACTCTGGGAAGACCTTGCTTCTTCCAGTCCCAGGTACACAGTCACAACAGTCTTTTCTCTGTCTCAAAAATTATCCCACATTTCCCACAAAGAAACCTCTGACACAAGGCAAGAAGTGATTTAAAGCTCTGTCAGTTTACTCAGTTGGGAATGCACTTGTCATCTGGGATCCATCCACTCTTGATGAGGACACAAGCAACACCACTCAAGTACCAACATTCACCCATGTGCTTCCCGTAATTCCCCTAAAGACAAATTACTTAGTGACAAAGTGAGCAAAAAAAACCCAACCAAAAAACCCTAGAGCATGATATTCTTGTTGGGAATTACAGAAAACACATACTGGGCTACACTGGGAGAAGTGTGGCCAGCAGATCAAGGAAATAGTCTTTGTCTCTTTGGACTCAACACCTGAAATCCAGTGTTGGGCCCTGCTGTTCAAGGCGGAGTTGTGAAGACCACAGGGCCAGGCCCCTTCTTTGTAACGGCAGCTCAGAGCAATGGTCACAAGCTGTGGCTTGAGATGTACAGGCTGGACTTAGGGAAAATATCTTCACCATGAGGGCAGTGCAGCCTTGGAGCAGTGTGCAGGAAGGGGGTGAGATCTCAGTTCTCTTACATTTTCCACCCCAGCCATTTCCACTGATCTCTATGATTCTAAAGGCACAGCAAAACTGCCATGGGCTGTACTCTCACCCACACCTAACACACTGAAGCCACTGTTGTTTCCCATTATCCTGAGAAGCAACTGTTTTTCTCCTGTTCTAGGGGAAGGAGATGTATTATATGCTGTTTTCTTCCCATTTTTCTAGATTGTTCCAGGATAAGACCTGTCCTGTCATAGACTAAAAAGGTCTAGGAGTTAGTCCCTAAAATGCCTTGTTAGACCTTAAAGTACTGAAAGTTGTTCAGGTCAACTCTCTGTCAGCATTCTTCTACAGAACCTGCTACCATCCTAGAGCACAGGTCACTTGATCCTCCAGGCCTCTTCCAGCTCGTCTCAGAGTCATGTATCTGATTACCATCTCATTCCCCAATGCCACCCGCTCTGTTCCTCTGAGTGGTGATACCAGCAGTTACAGGGATGCACAGTCTGTTTTTCCAAGTGTTAGGTATGATAATGGGATAGGCCAGTTGCCTCTCATCCAAATCCTTAGCTTAAACAGTGTTTGGGAGGATTTCCTTCCACTGATATTTACTGGAGTTGCCAACAAGGGCCAATGAAGGAACAGTTTTTCCTCCTGAATCCCTTGACAATGTAAAATTCTTGGGATGCCTCTCTTAAAGGAGGGGATGTACTTAAAAGGACTGACGAGGTCAGGAGCTCTAGGTTACCTTCCCCCCACCGCCCCAGGCTCTTCATCTGGTGTCAGGGAAACTTCTTAATGGAGCTGCATCTCTGCTACTTATCTAAAAATTAGGATAATACAATTTCTCTGATTATAATTTTTTGGAAACAATCTCTTTTTCCTACACATATTTATGAAGCCTATCACACAGGGCTGTGCTCTATTAAAGAACATGAAAAGACTTAGCACTTTGAATAAATAGCCTTTATATGTTATAGGTTTGTGTATGGATATAGGGGAGCTGGAAAGCTGCAATTATCATACTTTGCGCCAATCTCATTTTCTGTAGACATTACTGTAACAAGATGTTCCTTTTTATTCATGTTGCCTAGGATTTGCAGGTGTTTATAATGCCAAAACAAGATGCTGAGAAGCTCAGAGAATTGCAAGATAATTACAATAAAATGGGCATTACAATGAAGTGAGTTAATGTGTCTGTTTCTGTTTTTCATCCAAGAAAAACAATTCCATGGAAATTTTACTGCATGATCATAAACAATCAGCACCAGGCTTCTCTCTCCTTGGTCAGAAGGTTGAACAACATGCATGGGTGCTTATATGTGCGTACACTCATTTTTCAGAATGATTGCTTATCTATTCAACCCCAGCAGATGTAAATGGGAATCTCTTTTTCCTTCATG
Source organism: Aleadryas rufinucha (assembly GCA_013397815.1). Lineage (NCBI taxonomy): Eukaryota > Metazoa > Chordata > Aves > Passeriformes > Aleadryas > Aleadryas rufinucha. The sequence continues at coordinate 73,875 of VZTH01011116.1, forward strand.
AGACATTTACAATAGAAGTGCCAGGAAGAGGCAGCACGTCCTTACCATTCATTCCTGCAGCACAGTGACAACGTGACAGTGGACAGTGCTCTGCAGCCGCCGCTTGTACAGGTTGTACTGCAAGATCTTATTGGCCCTGTCTGTTTCCAAAGCTCCAGATCCCTGTGACCTGTGCTTAGATGCTTTCTTCATGGGCTCAGAGGAAAAATGGACTATCAGCATTGGCCTCAAGATAATCATAAGATCTCTACTTCACCTCAAGACCCTGAGTATGATTGAATCCCATCCTTCAGCTGGCAACCTACAACAACCAGTTGGGTGTTTTATCTTGGTGCACAAAGCTGAATGCATTCTGGGCTTTTTCCTGACTTCCTCAGAAGCGTCAGAGATGGACTACACCTGGGGACAGTAAAGGACAGTCCAGTGTGTGAGAGAGCACAGAAAATCCTCCTTTGGTGATTTTCTAGTCATGCTCATATGCCAAAGTTAAAGTGATTGCCATAATTTGTGGTTGAGGACAAATTTCCACTTGGGTGGGACAGAGCAGAATTCATGATGACTTTAAATTTCCTCTGTTCAAGAAACACAGTTCATCCACTTAGATTGACTGGGTTTATCTGAGCAGTTCTCAGCCAGTGCAGAGGGTTTGGTGTTTAGGCTCTCCTGCTCTTTCCTGGGACACAGGGAATAAACAAGACCTCACTGGACCCTCTCAGCAGTGTTAACTTGCTCTCCAGATCATCACACTTGGGGGATTTAGACATTCTCTTTTCAGAGATGAAATAAATACAGTCAGCTCTGGAAATCACACACCATTCCAGTGTGGGTTGGAATTGACCTCTGGAGACCTCTTGCCCAACTTCTTTCCTGAAGCAGGACTATTGTCACACTAAAGTAGGTTACCTGTGCCTCTGTCTCTTCATGTTTTGGCAAACACTGAGGATGGAGAGCCCACCATCTCTCTGTACCGCTCTCTGGATAAAAAAAAATTTGCTGAAGTTCAATCTGAACATCTCAAGCTGCAGCTTGTGGCTGTTGCCCTTCACTGTATCATCTTCTACTGCCAAAGAGGTTGGCTCCATCCTTTTTGTAACTCTCTTTCATGGAGCTGTAGGTTGCTGTTATGTTGTCTCTTTTTCTTTTTGCCAGAGTCAACAAGCCCAACTCAACAAGCTTCTTCATGTAGGCAAAATGCTCTGGACCATTGTCTTGGGAGCTCTTTGCTGAACTCTCCCCAGTTCCTCCACTTTTCTTTTTGTGAGGGGTCAGAACTGGGAAGGGGTCAGAAAACTGAATTAAACATTCCAAGTGTGCCCTTACAGGTGTCAGGTCCACAGAGACCCTGACATCCCTTGGTCTGCTTAGGTACCTTTCCTAATGCAGGCCACTATGTGTAACCCCTTCAGTCAGTCACTTCTGAGACCTTCAGCTGAATTAGTTGAAGGCAATGGAAAACCCTTATTTTGTACAGTTGGTGCTCTTATTAGAAACTTTGTCTAGGCTGTGATAAATCCAGCATCAGGATGACTCAGTCTAGCAGTGCAGGGGGATCTGCATTTTGCACTTTACCATTTATTGATTAGTTAGTTGGATACTGTCAGGGTCTTTGTGTATGACTCATTTGTCATGAAGGAGTGATTTTTGCTAAAAAAGGATGCACACCCACGATCATACAATAAATGGGTGGTCTTAGGTTTTTGAACTTGCAGTGAGATTAATGGGGAGTGAAATAGCCCATCTGTTTTTAGAATCAAGCTACCATGTCATGTTTGTCCTCAGAGACAGTGAACCCTATGGCTTGAGTGTCTGGCAGATAAATGATCATCTTTTCCTTCTAAAGGCTGGTCATCAGTTCTTATTCTTTAATTTCATGGACTATGCCCTGGTTTCCGTGCAGTAACATGAAAGGCAACAGGGGAGCTGAGAACAGGGAAAATGAGAAGTAGCTTGAAAGAGAATTACTGTACATACAAGTCTTGGCTTGTCTGTCTGAATTACCTATGTAAAATCCAGACATGGACAACACCCAAACAGCAAAGACGTGTGCCCAGAAGTTCTGAAATTACAGAAATTTTTTTTTTTTTTTTTGTGAAGCAGGAATTTATTTCCTTTCTGTTTGTACGTTCTGGGCCTGTTCTTCAGTTCACAATCTATTTTTCCCACAGCATAACTGTGTCATTAACAAAGTAGAACAACAGTTCCATATTTTGCCTTCTTCAATTGTTAAGTCTGTGGTTTCCAAACATCATCAGCAGATCATGGTTCCTTTGAAGAGACAGCACCAGAATGCACACAGATTTCCAGCAGAAGGTACAAACCCTGGCACAAGGAGCACCACCACAGCCCCAAGCGGTTCCTGAATCAGGAATCCAGAGCTGCCCCCAGGATTTCTCAGACTATTGGTCCTGCTGTCCTCCTCCCTTTGCTGTGGCCTTACTTCAGGGCTCTAAGTGCTCAGTTTTCTACTCACATCCCACCCTGTTTAAAAGTGGGTTAATGAGACTTCAGCCTGGCAGAGCTGCTGTGAAGCTTAGTTCATTCACGTTTGTAAATAAAAGGAAATAATCTCATCTCACTGAAGAGGAAGCAGGAGGATCAAATTATGTCGATAGTCTTCTTTCTCCCTGGGCCAAGCAGTCCCTCTTACCTATACTTTTACAATCTGCATTAAGTGTACAGAATCTGCAGAAAATATGGAGGGTTTCATTCTGGCTGAAGGGCCACTCTGGTAAGTTGTACCAGTTGAGCCACCCTTTTGGTGTCCTTGGATGTCTCCCAGTCCGCTGGGGCCATGTGGGCACTCTGCAGGCAGGAGCCATGCCTCGTGCACAGCAAGAAAGTGCAGAGGAGTGTGGATGTATTTGAGCACACCCAGGTGATGCTGCAAACTATCCCAAGGATCAGGCACCCTGGGATCCCCAAAACCTGCAGAGAGCTGCGCCCCTTGGAGCAAGAAGAAAAGCCTGGACCAGATCCTGCTGCAGGTTCCTACCAGGATTCTCATGTACCAGGAACACACATGAGCATGCATAAAGAAGCATATGGTGACTTTTCATCCCCTTGGAGCTGCCTGGACTCCAGGCCACTGCAGAAGCAGAAATGGTCCTCGAAAATCCCCTGCAGTCTTCACCAGCTTCCCAAAGGGTTCTCTCACCCCATGTCCCCCAGCACCAAGCTTTCCTGCTCCTCCTGCCCTGAGGGCTGTGCTGCCAACCTGTCCAGCAAACCCCTGCCTCTTTTTCCACTCTCATTTAGTTGACTTTGTGCTGAAAGTAGCATTGCTCAGATTTGCAATGCAAAATATGCCTCAGACAGCACCAAAATACTTTACTCAGGAGTCCTGAATATGGGCAAAGGACAGGGATTGGGGGATTTGGAATAGCCATTGGCACAGATGGGGATGATGGGGAGGGCATTGCACAGCTGTGGGCTGAAACCTCAGCTTAACATTGGCTTCCTTAAAATCACAGAATCATTTAGGTAGGAAAAGACCTCTAAGGTCATCAAATCCAGCCATTAACTCAGCATGGCCAAACCACCACTAAACCATATCCTTAACTGCCACATTTACATTTTTTAAAATCCCCCTCAGGATGGTGATTCCATCGTATCCCTGGGCAACCTGTTTCAATGCTTGATAACCCTTTCAGGGAAAAAATATTTCCTAATATCTGATCTAAACCTTTGCTGGAGCAACTTGAGGCCACTTCCTCTCATCCTGTTGCTTGTCGCTTGAAAGAAGAGACCTCATTACAACTCCTCTCAGGTAATTGTAGAGAGCAATAACGTCTCCCCTAAGCTCACACAAGTTCCCATGTCTAAACTCAGTACGGCAGGTGAGGGTCCTGGGAGCTGAGGGGCAGGGAGGTGATATTGCAGTGGACAGCGGGGCTGGCAGGTGCCAGTGGCAGTCAGGTGATGAGCTCGGCAGCATCAGCCTTTTCCTGCCCTGTGGCTGGGCAGGACAAAGAGCTGAGGTGGAGTAATGGGGTCTGTCGTGCTCAGGGAGTTGTTTCACTATGCTGCCATGGACAGCTGCATGCAGCCCCTGCCTACCCACAGCCAGCTTCCTCCACTGACATCACAGAAAAGCTCCTTTTGGGGCAGGAGAGTGAGATAAAACAGCTCTGGTTGTAGTCAGACAGATGCCAGCTCTGGAGCAAGGGAGAGGGCAGTCCTGTGGCTGGAAGTGAAATGATAAAAGAGAACAAGTCCTGCCCTCTGCAGTAGTGGCCTCCTGGTTCCTGTGTCCATCTGTCCCTGTGTCTGTATCCCAGGCACCCATGATACAGCACCCACCAGAGCCACCTGCTGAACAGCACTGGGGACACTTTTCTAGGGCTGCAGCAACTGCCCTGGGACAGGGGATTCTCTCAAGGGCCATGGCTTTTTCACTTGAAGCAACAGTGGTTAGAGAGGAAGGCAGATTTCAGGCCAAAATCAGGATGAGTCCTTGTGAAGTCAGGCAAATTCATGCAAACTGAATTATTCATCGCTGTATTCAAAACATATCCATCCCCCTGCCATTTTGGAAATCCAGATGAAATGCTTTTGTGCTGGAGTTGGATACCCCCAGAGGTACTTTTGTAGTGCATTTTAAAAACCTGGCTCTGTCTTGTCTTGAGATCAAAGCTAGCTGGGAAGCAGGAGCTGCCTCCTGAAGCAGGCAGGACCTTGCCCAGCTGAGTTCAGGGCTTGCTGGAAACCCACAGAGTAAAACTCAAGGCTCAAGTTGTGTAACTGAGCACAAACTGAATCCAGCTTTTTCATTAGCCAAGGTGAGTGCAAACAGATAAACACAGAGGATAATGGTGAAGGCTTAATTACATACATTTTTTCTGCAGATGGAGTTTTGGTGGAAGAAAGTTACCATTTACTTAAGATGTGTTGGTTCCTAACACAAAGAAGCTGTAGCTGTGAGTGAGGACCTGCATTTTGCTGTACATATGCAGAACCCCCCTCAAAAATTTAACCATTTGCCAGAGACCATCTCAGCACAACTGTGCCATACAATGCCTGAATTGTGCAGAAGAAACACATTCGTGTTTTCAGTAGATGCAGTTTACACCCTGGAGCCCCAATTACTCAATTTGCAGCTCAATGGGCTTTGCAAAGCGTGACCCACAGAAATGCTCTGTGGGACAGTGCTCCCTCCAGGACTGTTTTCTCAGAAGAGTTGGGACTGGCAAACAAACTCAGTTTTCCAGCATTCCCTCAGGTAGGACAGCAGGGGAGCACATTTCTCCTGGGGCAGAAGGAAAACAGAGCTATCAGTCCACCAGCTGGGCTTGTCCACAAGGATGTATCTCCTTCCCCTGCACCCCCTGCAGGGAATACCTGGATGCATGCTCATGACATGTCAGCAGCCACAGAGATGTTTTCTATGGCTTTAAGCAGAAATGGAGATATCTAGCCCATATCATAAATTTTGCATAGCAAAGAATACATGTAAAGCACTATACCTGCTCTAGTTTGTAAGAGAAAATAAAGTTCAGAAGGGCAAAAACTTTGGCTGATGGCTTTGACAATGTCCCAGGCAGATGTAGTCAGTCACAAATGGGATCAGCAATAACTAATTAATTCCTAAAAGCACTTTGAATATTAGCAGATTGCTTCAACAATTGTCTTTTTGTTACTACTCAGAGCAGCAAATTCTTCAGGGTTATTTTAGGCTGTATTATCTGGCTTTCCTCAAGCCAATGTCCTGGGACCCATATTACCCCTGAGATATTGACCATCCTTTCTGTGGGAGGATCCACACTGTCCAGGACACTATCTTAGCATTTTGTGGGGGTGGCTTTGCCTTAGATTGACTGGGGGGTGTAGGGGAGGAAGAGGTTCAACCACCAGTAAAGCAAGAAAATCAAATCTGATATAAAACCTGCATCATTAATCACAAAGCCTGAAAACCAGCCCCCCTCTGCTGCAGCAGTGCCATACTGGGGGAAGACGTGGACAAACTGCCCCTCTCTTCCTGCTGAGGTTCTCCCAAAGCCCAGTGCAAGACTCACAGGTCTCTCTGAATTTCTTACCCCAAGTGAATTTCAGCCCCTGGTCACGTCCCAGACTTTAATCTGTGAAAACACAGCCAGATCCAGCTCCTGTGTCTCACAGGCTGGGTGGGTCACGGGGAGCTTTCAAACAGTCTGATGCATCTCCAGAGACGATGGACAACAAATGGGATCCAGATGTGTCCTCCAGCACAAGGCCTTTCTTTTAGAAGGCATTTCCCCAGATCTTTCCCCAGATTTTGCTGTCGGGGTTTCTCTCATAACATACAGCTGTCTGGCTTCCCTCCAGCTCCCAGTCATAAACACTGGCTTCCCAGGGGGGAAGGCATGGTCAAAATTTTGCCTGCTCCTTTCCATTGCCACAGTCTGCTGCCTGTCCATCCTCTACATGCAGGGAGTGGAGCACCCTGAGCTATCCTGAGCACCCCACTTCAGAAAGCCAGCCACATCCTGGGCTGCATCCAAAGCTGTGTGGACAGCAGGCCTAGGGAGGGGATTCTGCCCCTCTGCTCTGCTCTGGTGAGACCCCACCCACAGTTCTGCATCCAGCTCTGGGATCCCAGCACAGGAAGGACATCAACCTGTTGAAGTGAGGCCAGAAGAGGCCACAGAAATAATCAGAAGGCTCAAACACCTCTCCAGGCTGAGAGAGTTAGGGTTGTTCAGCCTGGAGAAGAGAAGGTTCCAGGGAGCCCTTACAGCAACCTCCAGTACCTAAAGGGTATTGGAAGATGGGGACAAACTTTTTAGTAGAGGCTTGTTGCAGTGGGACAAGGGGAAATGGTTTTAAACTGAAAGAGGATCAATTCAGCTATAAGAAGAAAGTTTTTACAATAAGGGTGTTGAGAAACACTGGCACAGGTTGCCCAGAGAGGTGGTAGGTGCCCTGTCCCTAGAAACATTCAAGGTCAGGTTGAACAGCAACAGCTGCCCTGAGCAACCTGATCTAATTGAAGGTGTCCCTGCTCACGGCAGGGGGGTTGGACTGGATGGCTTTTGAAGGTCCCTTCCAACCCAAACTACTCTGATTCTCATTCTTCCATGGGAGTGCACAGCACACAGCCTGCATGTGAGGAACACAGGGCACTGAGTCCTGCTGTATTGACCTGAAACAAAGCTTAAAGCTCACAGAGAGCAGACAGTGGAGCCAAGAACTGAGCCTGGCTCCTTACAGCCTCCCTGCACCAGAAATGATGATGAAACATTTATTGATTGCAATGAAGCATTGCTGTACTGGGAGATCTAAGGCAGGAGTCCATATGGCTCAGTGTTTCAAATCCTTTGCCTCAAAATTTTTCCAGCTACAAAAATGTATGTATTTTTTCTTGCAGGCAGATGAGTTAAGTGAACTCTAAGGGCTGTCATAACTTTGACCCATCTTTGGGAGCCCAGTGATGCTTGAGAAAGAGCTCTGTCTTAACAAACTCCTAAAAGCACATATGACTACTGCATACTGCTTTTCCATTGAGACTTACAGACAACTTCCAGCAGGATCACGGGTTAGGTTGTGGGCAGCCTAACATCAGTGCTGTGTCATCTTGTCTGTTTATTTGGTGAATTCTGATTTTCATAATTAATGCAGTACAGAAATCCAACAGAGAATTCACTTGGGGGAAGGAAATATGTCTGGGACTCCGAGGTTGAGGAATTTAAAACAAACTCTCTTTCAATGAAAGCAACCTATTAAGAGCCTCTTGATTATGTATTTGAATATTTCAATTTAAAATGCTAGTTAAAAAAAGTAAATAAAATATGCTTCAGTTCTGCAAATTAAATTTATCCTCAGTTAAAGTCCATTGAGAGATGCCCCCAGGGTGAATTTTCCCTACATCTCATTTCTGCCCTGGGGTGTTTTCATAGCAGTCTGAGTCATCCAAAGCTCCCAAGCTGAATTAATTTCTGAATCTCATAGCTGATGTCCCACAGACAAAGCCACGTCTGTGATTCAGAAAAGCGCTGGTTAATACAGAGCCAGAGGAAGTCGGGCACTGCCATTTTCCCCTGCCCATTTCCCCAGCCTGCTGGACCCAGCCTGGCTTTCTGCAGGTGCCACACGATCTGGCACTGGGGGAATGCAGACACTGGGCAGATGGGGTGGGGAAGCCACGTGCGTTGGTGTGAGGGTCCTACCCGGTCCCTTCCCCATCCCAGCGGCCGGGCAGCAGCTGCACTTTGAGCGCATCTCCAGAGGCAGCAGCCAGGACTTCTGCTGCAGCAATGCCCCTGTGAGCCTGGCCAGCGCTCCTGTGCTCATGCTACAGATTGTCATCAGCTCCATCCTTTCCTGGAGTTCGGCTCCAGCCTCTCCAGCCTGTCCTGGCCCTGCACAGAAGGTTCTCCCACAGCTTGTTGCTCCTGTCTGCTGGAGCAGCACTGAGCTGGGTTAGGAGGAGGAGGAGGAGAGACCCTTCCTCACAGGGCAGGTGGGGCACTCACACCAGAGCCTCATATGGTGACAAGTGACAGTCCATAACCAGCGAGCTCTGCCATGGGATTTCTCCATCCTCTGCATGTTGATGAGGCACTGAGGAGCTGCACACACCAGCAGTGATGCCTCAGGCATCTGGAATGTTCAGCATTTTTGACTCCTCTGTTTTTCCTGTGAATGTTCAGTCAGTTTTGGGCATCAGGCAGAGGCACTGCCCCCAGACATGGAACAGAAATACTGATGGAGACATGGCAGTCCTCCATGAGCTCTGCACTGCCAGTCCCCAGATCCTCCTACACCTTCAGCTGGGCTTGTTTCAAATGCAGTGAGAGGTGCAAACCCAGCTGTGCCAGGGCTCTGCAGCCGCTGAGAGGGTCCATGTCTGGGCCCTCAGGCAGGGTGGTTCTCCTGCTGCAGTTTGGTAGATGGGCAGATGGTGCCATCAGGATGATTAACAATACTGAAACCAGATTGCCAAGAGCCTATTGATTTTCCAGAAGGGTGACAAATCTTCTCCTTATGTACCAACACTGAGACTGAAGTAATCTGCTTACAGCAGGAGGGAAGTCAGCTTTCAGCGTGATTTAGGGAGGGCTGGGTTGCATCCAGACACACACCAATATGATCTTTCCTGAGTGCTGTTACACATTGCCTTAATAATTAATTAGAGATAAATAACATTTATGTTTAACACTAATTTGTAGCTGAGATAGGGCAGCAGACTGAGTGCCAAGACCAGATCCTGCACTGGGCGGATGGCTTCCCAATGAGTCAAAGTGAGTAAGGATTGTCCCTGGGCTCTTTCTTTCCCCAGGGGTCTTGGTGCATGATCACCTAGGGAAGCCACTGTGGTGCTGGCACTGTATTAATGTATTTTCTTGACAGATTGAGAATCTGGGGAGATCTCTGATTAACAGAGTTTATTGGATATGATGATTTACCATGGTCTTCAAGCAACTGGGTTGTGGCCAGACAGAAGCAAGGGATGTCACGAAACACTGTCACCACCAGGAGCACCTCCCTCTCCTCTGGGGTAGTACAGCCCCTCATGTTTGGCACTGTATGAACACAAAACAAAAAGACAGTGCTGAGTTTGCAATCTCATCTCTTGATCCACATGGCAATCATCACAGAAGTGTGTCAAAAGAGACTGATAGGTGTTACCATGAGGCTTTCCCATATCTGTCTAATTATAATGGGAATCCAGCTATCTGGGTTGTAGTGGAAGAAAGTAACAAGCTTGTTTCTGTGATGTTGGATCCTGCTCATTCCCAACCTCTCACCCTTCCCTCTGTGGTCCCTGTGTGAGGCTGAAGTGTTGGTTTAGTGAGGGGGACCATGGTGATGCTCTGACAACCATGGCAGAGGCTGACCAAGTCCTGTGGGTCTTGATCTCCAGTTGTTGGGAAAGAAGCCAGTGTGCTCTTTCCAATGAGACTGGGATGAAGAGAAGAAAAACTCTGAGCTGCCTCCCTCGTATTTTTAGAGCATCATCATCTGTTGGCAATTTACTACCGATGCAGTCTGTACCAGGTTTACAAAAGGTCACTGGAAATGTACCTGGGCCCATTCATCGTTTTTAAAAGCAAAGAAATGCTTAAGTGCAACATTAATTTAAATTTACCTTCCTGCAGAAAACCGGTGGACAGGGAGCCTTCCAAAAGATGCATTTTTATTATCTCTCTCTTCTACCTTTGGCCGTTGATAAATATTTATTTAGGCTTTAACCTGCCAAAGGCTTTAAGCACAGCTACATTTCACTTCTCTCCAGGGCAAGTGTTTGCAGGCAGCAGTCCAAGATGGGCAGAGCCTGCGGCAGACCCAAAAGTGCCTTCCCATGGTGGCTGGGGGAGTGTGACTAAAGCCTGGCCACAGGAACATGTGGGTCAGAGGCAGTGGGGGGAACCCCAGAAGCCCCCAGTGGGGGACATGGGTCCCAGTGCAGCCCCTCCCAGGGGTGCCTCAGCCTGGGGCATGCCCGAGCTAAAGGGAAAGGCTCTACGGACTGAGAGGGGTAAGGGGTACAGGACACAGCGTGGGACACAGAGGAGGAGCATCTTGGAGCTGCATAAGACTTACTATGGGATGTTCAGAGGAGGAACAAAGCATGGAGAAAGGGAGGGATTTTGGTGGTTTGGGAAGCAATAAGGGTGGGAAAACACAATGATAAAGGGATAAAAGGGGCCAGTGGCATGTCAAGGGTTGGCTGGCTGTTTTGTCTGTCTGTCCATGCCCTGCACCTGGTCAGAAGGGCTTGTCTTCTCATTGAACTCCAGAGGTGTTTCATGGGTGAGGAACTCGTTACTCCATGTGCATATGTGTGTTGGGGGTCTAGGTGAATCACTGGTGACTATCAAGCTGGCCTAGCTGGTGAGTAGGATAAAAGGCTTTAGGAGATAGATATCAAAGCAACCATAAGCCTGGTCTGGATGCTGGAGACATCAGAGATCTATGTGTTGGCTACTGGAGGGATCAGAGGGTCCTGGCCAGCTGCTGGGGGTATTGTGAAGTCTAGAAGTCAACTGAGAGACTTGATTGTGTGTGTCTGTGCAAGAGCCAACTGGAGATGAGAGGATTCAGGGACCAGTTACTGTGTAGACTTGAGTGTCTCAGGATAGTGGCTAGAGGGATACACATTATATAGATATCCATATAAATATAAATATATATATATAAAAAATATGTATATATATAAATATATATCAAAATATTAAAAAAATAATATATATATTCTATTAATGGGCTTCCATCATGATCTGCCAGAGAGCAGAACAGGATGAGGCCCTTGGAGGTGGTTGTGTTTGTGTGTGTGTTGAGTGTTTCTGCGGAATGGGTCACGTGTGTACCCAGATATGTACTGAGTGTGTTTGTGCTCATGTGCCTGCTGGGAACACACACTGAGCCCCAGGGCCAGCTAGCACCCACAGCCAGGGACCTGCGGCAGCCTTGCCTCCACTGGGCCACTGGATCTGTCAGCCTGTGATAGTGACCTGTGCACTTGGGCCTGCAGTTGTGTTGGAGCCAAGGATAGCCTCTGCCAAGACTATCCAACTGCCTGAGCAAAAGGATTGAAAGAGAGAAAATGGTCCTTTTAATGCCTTAAAGCTTACAAACTCCCTCTCAATCAAAGCTGGATGACAACACGCAGCTAAATCCCCCATTCCCAGCACCCAGGCATATCCACCTTGCAACACTGCTTGGCTCAGCCACACCTCAGCTGACAAAGTTGCTCCCAATGGCATCAAACTGCTCAGAGACCAGTCATGGGTGTGATTCATGAAATGGATGTTTCTCAACCTATCTGTCCCCTCAACAGGCACAGCCTGAGGGATGTGCTGAGACAAGTCCCCTCCAAAAGCTGCGTCACCCCGACACAGGAGGTAGCTGGCATAAAGCATGTGTTGGGAAATTGAGTGGACTGAAATGTGAACACATCAACAGTGCAGAGGTACTTTCAGTGATGGACAAGTCCACTAGCAGAGATGAAGCTTTCAAGGCCTTAGGGACACATAAAATTTTTTTTGGCAAATAACTTGCAGTTTTCTTCCTTTTCATATGCTACTCAGAGTTGCTGTGGAGGAATACCATGATCCAGCCCTGTAACTCCATCAAAATATAATAACAAATTACAGGCTCTTGTATCACTTTGACATTCTCCAAGTGATTGCAGGGGTACAAGATGATGAATTATTTAAAACAGCTGCAGTACATTTCACAAAATGAATTTAAGTGGCAAGACATTATGAAGAAAACTGAGACAAAAGCCTAAGAGAATCTATTTTCATAAAATATAACATGCTTCCTGTCTGAAGATAATTTTGAGTAAACAGATGAATTAGTAGGTAGACTGATAGATTGTCCATGAGGAAGATATATTTACATAAGAAACTAACACAAAATGGAGAATGGTCTTGCTAAGCAAGACATATTACCCTCTCTCCACTGCATCTGCAAAACAGGCAATGAAAGGGAAAGAACACACAGGGCTTTGTTTAGTCCCAAACTGCTCCTGCTTCCAAAGGCCTGTACTGGGTGCTGTGCAGGGAGGTTTTTGCTGAAACACTGCTGATATATCACTTTGTAGATGTCTCTGAAGCTTGCAGGTTCTTCCTACATCTCTGTACAAAACACATTCTAGATTGTCATGGCTTTTGTGGCTTATCATGGTCTGTAGCGCTCTGTGGGGGGAAGTCAGGTCCTTTATCAAATGAGATCTGGAGGAGGTGTTTGAAGGCATGAATGTCCAGGAGCTTGTCTGTTTGTTTCCCAGCAAAGTCAGATTGTCTACAAACCTTGCCTTGACGACATTCTTAAGCATGCAGGTTACTACAACGCTATTTCATGGAATACATAAACTATCTTTGCAATGAAAATGGAAAATTGCTCTCACTTACTGCTCTCTTGTTGTTATGTACTGACTTTATTTATTTATTTATTTATTCTTATTTCTACTGAATACATCAATATAATTTATTTGCATATTTGCTACGCTGAAATCCCAAATTGTACTGCATATTATCATAGTCACCTAATTTAGTATGAATTCCCGTGCTGTTTCAATTGGACAACTGTGGTGATGGGGAGCAAATAGTGTATTTCATCTTAGAAATGGCCCTGTTGAATGATGTATGAACTTCATTTAATTTCCATCTTCTGTTCCATAGTACTTCTTTCCTTTGTTTTTTATTTTCNCAGTGGGGGGAACCCCAGAAGCCCCCAGTGGGGGACATGGGTCCCAGTGCAGCCCCTCCCAGGGGTGCCTCAGCCTGGGGCATGCCCGAGCTAAAGGGAAAGGCTCTACGGACTGAGAGGGGTAAGGGGTACAGGACACAGCGTGGGACACAGAGGAGGAGCATCTTGGAGCTGCATAAGACTTACTATGGGATGTTCAGAGGAGGAACAAAGCATGGAGAAAGGGAGGGATTTTGGTGGTTTGGGAAGCAATAAGGGTGGGAAAACACAATGATAAAGGGATAAAAGGGGCCAGTGGCATGTCAAGGGTTGGCTGGCTGTTTTGTCTGTCTGTCCATGCCCTGCACCTGGTCAGAAGGGCTTGTCTTCTCATTGAACTCCAGAGGTGTTTCATGGGTGAGGAACTCGTTACTCCATGTGCATATGTGTGTTGGGGGTCTAGGTGAATCACTGGTGACTATCAAGCTGGCCTAGCTGGTGAGTAGGATAAAAGGCTTTAGGAGATAGATATCAAAGCAACCATAAGCCTGGTCTGGATGCTGGAGACATCAGAGATCTATGTGTTGGCTACTGGAGGGATCAGAGGGTCCTGGCCAGCTGCTGGGGGTATTGTGAAGTCTAGAAGTCAACTGAGAGACTTGATTGTGTGTGTCTGTGCAAGAGCCAACTGGAGATGAGAGGATTCAGGGACCAGTTACTGTGTAGACTTGAGTGTCTCAGGATAGTGGCTAGAGGGATACACATTATATAGATATCCATATAAATATAAATATATATATATAAAAAATATGTATATATATAAATATATATCAAAATATTAAAAAAATAATATATATATTCTATTAATGGGCTTCCATCATGATCTGCCAGAGAGCAGAACAGGATGAGGCCCTTGGAGGTGGTTGTGTTTGTGTGTGTGTTGAGTGTTTCTGCGGAATGGGTCACGTGTGTACCCAGATATGTACTGAGTGTGTTTGTGCTCATGTGCCTGCTGGGAACACACACTGAGCCCCAGGGCCAGCTAGCACCCACAGCCAGGGACCTGCGGCAGCCTTGCCTCCACTGGGCCACTGGATCTGTCAGCCTGTGATAGTGACCTGTGCACTTGGGCCTGCAGTTGTGTTGGAGCCAAGGATAGCCTCTGCCAAGACTATCCAACTGCCTGAGCAAAAGGATTGAAAGAGAGAAAATGGTCCTTTTAATGCCTTAAAGCTTACAAACTCCCTCTCAATCAAAGCTGGATGACAACACGCAGCTAAATCCCCCATTCCCAGCACCCAGGCATATCCACCTTGCAACACTGCTTGGCTCAGCCACACCTCAGCTGACAAAGTTGCTCCCAATGGCATCAAACTGCTCAGAGACCAGTCATGGGTGTGATTCATGAAATGGATGTTTCTCAACCTATCTGTCCCCTCAACAGGCACAGCCTGAGGGATGTGCTGAGACAAGTCCCCTCCAAAAGCTGCGTCACCCCGACACAGGAGGTAGCTGGCATAAAGCATGTGTTGGGAAATTGAGTGGACTGAAATGTGAACACATCAACAGTGCAGAGGTACTTTCAGTGATGGACAAGTCCACTAGCAGAGATGAAGCTTTCAAGGCCTTAGGGACACATAAAATTTTTTTTGGCAAATAACTTGCAGTTTTCTTCCTTTTCATATGCTACTCAGAGTTGCTGTGGAGGAATACCATGATCCAGCCCTGTAACTCCATCAAAATATAATAACAAATTACAGGCTCTTGTATCACTTTGACATTCTCCAAGTGATTGCAGGGGTACAAGATGATGAATTATTTAAAACAGCTGCAGTACATTTCACAAAATGAATTTAAGTGGCAAGACATTATGAAGAAAACTGAGACAAAAGCCTAAGAGAATCTATTTTCATAAAATATAACATGCTTCCTGTCTGAAGATAATTTTGAGTAAACAGATGAATTAGTAGGTAGACTGATAGATTGTCCATGAGGAAGATATATTTACATAAGAAACTAACACAAAATGGAGAATGGTCTTGCTAAGCAAGACATATTACCCTCTCTCCACTGCATCTGCAAAACAGGCAATGAAAGGGAAAGAACACACAGGGCTTTGTTTAGTCCCAAACTGCTCCTGCTTCCAAAGGCCTGTACTGGGTGCTGTGCAGGGAGGTTTTTGCTGAAACACTGCTGATATATCACTTTGTAGATGTCTCTGAAGCTTGCAGGTTCTTCCTACATCTCTGTACAAAACACATTCTAGATTGTCATGGCTTTTGTGGCTTATCATGGTCTGTAGCGTTCTGTGGGGGGAAGTCAGGTCCTTTATCAAATGAGATCTGGAGGAGGTGTTTGAAGGCATGAATGTCCAGGAGCTTGTCTGTTTGTTTCCCAGCAAAGTCAGATTGTCTACAAACCTTGCCTTGACGACATTCTTAAGCATGCAGGTTACTACAACGCTATTTCATGGAATACATAAACTATCTTTGCAATGAAAATGGAAAATTGCTCTCACTTACTGCTCTCTTGTTGTTATGTACTGACTTTATTTATTTATTTATTTATTCTTATTTCTACTGAATACATCAATATAATTTATTTGCATATTTGCTACGCTGAAATCCCAAATTGTACTGCATATTATCATAGTCACCTAATTTAGTATGAATTCCCGTGCTGTTTCAATTGGACAACTGTGGTGATGGGGAGCAAATAGTGTATTTCATCTTAGAAATGGCCCTGTTGAATGATGTATGAACTTCATTTAATTTCCATCTTCTGTTCCATAGTACTTCTTTCCTTTGTTTTTTATTTTCTTTAATAAATACTCATGTTTAATATTTAAATACACAAAATTAAAATAAAAAAGTTAATAAAACAGTTTCCTCTCCCGCTTCTCCTCTCCCTTCCAACACTGGCAGCATGATTTACATTAGAGGAGAGCACTTTGGCTCAAGCCTAGCCTGGGTATTGACCGCTGGCAGCTTGCTTCTGTATGGATTCATCACTATTGATTTTTGTTCCAAGTTTAAGATACAGGCATGTATCACTTTCCAAGTATTGGTCTCCTACAGACTTTCTAGCTCTTCAGTGGCTAATGTTTGAGTTCTTCCACAGCTAATGTCTGAGCTCTTCACATGAGTGAGTACAATACCCATCCCAGCAGGCCTGCGGGTAGGAGCCCAATATCACCTGGCAGGTGTACCTGCACTGGAGGCTGCAGAGGATCCTGGGGACACATTCCCAAGTGGGAAAGGTGAACTTGCACCCCTTGAGCTCCGTGCTGCCATGGGGTATTGCTTCCTTCCAGCTACTTTGCAGTGCAGATGTGCACAGCCTCTCCTGTACAGCCACACAGACGTAGCTTGAGGTGCAATAGAGAAGCATCCCCAGATACAGATGCCTTGGGATAATACACTGACTGCTGGGATATATCCCCTTCTTTCTGGATCACACAACAGTGCAAAAATACAGAACAGGAAACTATCCAGTCTGTATTTCTCATGGGAGACAGATGCCCTAAAATATGGACTCCAGCCAAATGGATTTCTTAGCCACATAGTAAACAGCTTCTGAAAAAGTGCTCTGAGACAGATACAGAGGGAGATCGTTGATTATTTGATAGAAGTGGCAAAAAGTGAATTTATACAGGTTTAGCAAAAGATGATGAAAGACCTCCCCTGAGTTTATCTTTTCCAGTTGCAGAGGAGTATACAGTGGGAAAAAATTGCCAACTTTCTATTTCCCATAAGAAAACAACAAAAAGGTTAATGTTAAGAAACAGAAACTAAGGTCAGTGTAACAACCGTTTAATTCAGAGATATGCACAGTGAATATTGGGAGTGAAACCAGTTACCCCTATCTGGAACAAAACACCCTTCTGGAGGAAAGCACTTGTTTATTTAGACTGAAAACAGAAACCAGCCAACATGCTGCCCAGTGTCCTACTAAGCATCAGGTAGTGTGAGCTCTGATTCACCCAAGTGGTCTGAACTTTCCAAGCAAGGGGAGCAGGAAGTGCTTGGAATCTTTGCAAAACTGCCTCTCTCCAGGTCAGTGCTCCACATCAGAGGCACCGGAGACACCTGTGCTCTTTAACTTATCTGCAGGCAAATCGCCCCCACCCACACATGCCCATACAAAATGGAAATAACAATTTAACCCTATTTACATAAATACAGCTCTTTGAAAGGCGCTAATGATGCTACTACCTGAATCAAGAGAGCACTTAGGCACAGCATACACGCACGCCCCAGTTGCATGGGGGGAAGAGTTTTAAAGTTTGGATACAATATCAGATTGCATCGAGGGGATTATCATAGACAGAGGGGAAGGAAATTGAGGTTAAGAATGGCCCAGGAGACAAAAGGGAAAGAGTATGGAAAACAAGAAAAAGAAAGCTCCAAGAAGTAGATGATTCACAGTTACTTTAGGCAGCAGTTTAAGCTTCTCAGTTTGAAAATGGAAATAACACCTACTTATCACCAAGAGATGGGCTGGCAATTCATGCTGAAAAGTGCCCAGGGATTCTTGGAAGAAAGGTGCTTTTGGAAATGTCATCCTTGAAGCATTTGTTGTTATGGCACAGTGTTACTGCGGACTTCAAAACTGCTACCAAAAAGTGATGTAGAAGGAAAGCAGCAACCTATCCAACATTGAATACTTGGCCAGCCCCAATATTTCTACCCATGATATCATCAATAGACAAATACTGGTGGGAACAGTGAGTAGGAAAAAAAATTTAACTGTGTATTTTACTGGGCGCCTCACCTGGAAAAACTCCTTTGCAAAGTGTACAGCTCCAGGTGCATAATCACTTTAGACATTTGTCTTTATTCTCATTTTGTTTCCCCCTGGGAAGCTTTAACCAGGCTGCCACAGTGATAACACCAGCACTGAGGAAGTCAGCAAAACAAAGTGACAGACTTCCATGTTCTCCTAGTTCATGACAGTTACGCTCAATTAGTGCTGTACCTTTACTTCAGGATCAGAAGGGGTTTACCTTAAAATATTTCTCTGTCCATTTCTGTGTTTCAGTATGAGCCTTCAAACCCTGCAGTCACATTACTTGCCTGCTTCCAGTCTTGTGCCTTTAATCCCAGTCTATATCTCAGTTCTTTGGGCTGCCAGGACTCAGTGCTTCTCAGAAGAGAGGGGTGGGGAGTTGCACCCAAAGTCTTTCCATTTTGGTCCATCTCTGTGCCTCTCTGAGATGTTCTGCTTAGGTTGACAGTGTGTCTCAGCCTCTTTCCAGATTGTTAATGACTTACAAAGTCAACAGCATGGTTGCTGGCATTCCCTCTTCTTCATGTCTTCTGCCTGCAAGTGCTACGGAAAGACAGAAAAATTTAATATACATTCAGATCATAAGAACAAAGAGGTGTAGAAATTGAAGTCTAGTCTTTTTCTCTACTTTTAAGGTAGGAATTCAATCATGAACTGGACTATCCTACTCCAGATCCAGGCTGGTTTACCCCAGTTTATTCACCTGTGCCTGAAGAGGAGGTGAAGATAGCACGGCCTCCATTGTACTCTACGCTGTACATTGCATTCCTGATGCATATATGGAACCAAGCCTGGGCCAGCTCTACAGGTGAATCCTAGAGAAATCCTAGACCTGCTCTGCCAGTCAGAAAGCCACTGCTATTAGCACAGCAGACTATTGGATACCTGTGTGGTGACACCCTTCCCTAAGGACACCCTTCAAGGTAGGGTATGGAAGGGAGTGCATACTGGGAAACTTTGTCAGCACAGCTGTTTGCCACTAAGCCTTGCTACCAGGAACCTGGGATTAGATTCACTAAAGCACGTTCTCGTGCTTGTCTCACTAGTGCTGGTTTTTTGTTTCTGTCCTAGTCTGTAAGTATTTCCCTTGACCGAAAAACCTCCATGGAGAACAGTAGCTTGGTCATTTCCATTTCTCAAGAGTGATTCCACATGTCAAACCTAGAATTGTTCTCTTCAGCCTGTATTGGAGGTGGAGAAGGAAATAAATCCAACTTTTAAAGTGTGATGCTTTGCAGATAAGGGATGTTTTCCTCCTATAACATAAAAGCAGCTTTTATAGCACAAACATAACAGCAACAAAGGTATTTGCTTACCTTTCCACATGATGAAATCCAACCACAAAATAATGTTCACTTCTCACAAAATTTGGCAGTGCCTGTAGTGTTTCTTTCTCCTCCTTTCCATGTAATGCACATTGGTTAATGATCTCCAGGCCTCTATCATCACCTTCTTTTGTCTTGGCAGAACAGCCCAGGTAAGTATATGCCCCAGTGCTGGCAGCCTAAGCATTTCCTTCTGTAGTGTTGTCTCATTGCCTGGAGTAGTATCTTCTTAATACCTTAGTTCTATCTTGGCAGCCACTGGAATAATAGGTACTGTGAGGCAGAACACTTTGATTTCTGGAACCCAAAAATCAAGGATGTTTTGCTGTAAGCCAGTCCTGTCCATGAAGAAGCACATTAAAATAACATCAGTAGATGTCTACATCCTTATGGAACACTGAGCAGAGATCTTGGTAACCGACTTCATTCTTCCCTGACACATCCAAGAGAATGAGTTTCATTTCTTTCCCATCTAATTCTGTGTCAGTAGCATCAGCATTAGCTCATAGGACCTGGGAAAGTGATCATGACACAGAGCAAAGATGAAGCATATTTTACCAGAGGGGTGATCTCCAACTACAGCTAACTTTCTTCTAAAAGCAGCCATTCCTTGAAAATCAAGATGAAGTACAAAATGACATATTCCCTGGATGGGATTTTTTTTTAAGCTTTTGTGAAGGGTAGAAGGAGGAGAAGAGAGAAATTCCATTAGTTTGTAATTTCCCTTATCTCCTTTTTTCTCTCCATACTTCTGTCTTACCTTTCTTCCCTATTCTTTCCCCCTTTTAATTTCTCTGGTATCAGAATCTTCTGAAATTGTGACTACCTGGTTTTTGCCTAATATTATAAATCAAAAAATTAAGGTGTAAGCCAAATCTGGATGTAACCAAGACTCCTGCAGTACCCTCTATTTCTATTTTATCATCTTAGATATTGTTTATGGTCAGTGTTCAGTCCATAACAGATTTAATTTTTTTAGGTTGAATTACTTAATTTTGTGAGATGGAATGTAAAACACTGTAGTGAACAACTTTCCAAATCAGTTTTATTGACATTTTTCCTGCCATGATCTGTCAGTGGAATTCTACAATGGCAACAGTTCTTCTGTGTGCACCCATGCTGCTTTTGCTCATAGATAAGTAACCACGTGGGAACTAAGAAAGTGTTCTCAGTCTTCAGAGAGTCATGGTTAATTTATATGAAAAAGAAGTTTGTTAGACTCACAGGACAATACTTTCCACCATCAACCACCTTCTCTTAGATCAGTCTCTTCTAATACTGTTGCTGCCTCAGCTTCCTCAGGTGACAGGTTCCCCTGCAGAGAACTGACCACCACACTTCAAAGATCATCATGAAGACCACAGTAATTAAAACAATAAGTTAATGTATCTTAATATAGCCAACCGATCTACATGGAGAACCATATGACATCATTGTTTTTTAAAGAAGTCTACTTTACTGGCAATAAAGTGGAAATTACACAAATCATTAACAAATCACAACATGTTTACTTCAGAAGTTTCCTTGTTCGTATTGCGAAAGACTCATCCTGTTGTGAGCACTTTGGAACTGAGTGTGCCAAACTCCTTGGTGGAACGTGGGCTGACAGTGCTGGAGTGTGAAACAGGAGTAGATCTGCCAGAGAGACACCCAAAACATCACTTTCCAGATCTGCTAGGACATCACAAATAAATGAATTGCAGAATCAAAGAATGGATGAGGTGAGGAGGGATTATCTACTCCACCCTGCCCTGCTCAGAGCCGGATCAACTACTGCAGGTTGCTCAGGACTGTGTCCAGTTGGGTTTTGAATATGCCCGAGGATGGAGAATCTGCAGCCTCACTGGGCAGCCTTTTCCAGTGTCTGATCATCCTCAAAGTACTGGAATAAAATACATCCACTGGAGAGTCTAAAGAGAAAGAACTTCCCACTGTTAAGGGCTCTATCTTGAACTCCACATATAGAGACTGAATTCCCTGCTATCTTGTTGGCATTGGACAAGCAATTTTTACTGTGTCTCAGTTTTCCTGGGAGACAAAGACTGCAAGGTGTCTGCAATCAATAAAAACTGAGAACAAAGGGAACCAGAGGTGGATTAGTTTGGTCTCTCTGCAGAGAGAACTGTTTCCAAAGGCATTATTGGTGATGTAGATATGTAGCATGATTAGTATCTGTAATAGTTATGTGGTCAGCTCATTTATTTCATACAGCGACAGAAGGGTTCTTCAACCGAGATGAGGGGTTGTAGGTCTAAAAATTCTAGCCTAAGGATGAGGAACTTGTTTTTATTTAATTTGAACTCAGCTGGAGACAAAAGGCCACTTTAATTTACTGTAGTGGCATAATTTTACTCTGCCAGCCCATATTTCCTGAGTCCTATTAAAGTATGATTTTATAGTCTTGCTATAAGAACTTGAAACAATTAAATCAACACCTTCTGACTGACCTCTCTTGTTCCCCGGAAGGGCAATGCCAGTGCATCCCATGCAGCTCTTTAGTCATGAAGGCATTTCTTTTTGGGATAGTGTGTTTTCATGTGCACTGTACTTAGCATAAACCTCTGTATGAAAACACACAGGTCATTTCACCTTCTCCTGCTGTGCCTTGCCATTCCAGTTTCTAGGTAGATCAGACTGGCTTATCTGCTGGGGGCACTGATCCCAAGGGGCTCTGAGAGTTAAACTCTGCTTTTCTCCAGGTACGCCGGAAAGCAATGGACATGCTGTGACACAGAGCAAGTGGGCTGGTTCCTAAATGTGCCAGAAGCTCTTAGCAGCTTAGAGGGACAGATACTCACAATTTCTGCCCGTTCTCTCACATCTAATCAGAGCTTTTCTACACTAGCCTGTGAACTGCTCATATTTCACTGCCTCTTGCCTTCCCCACTTTGCCGAGAAGCTTTGCCTGCATGAGGACTGCAGGATGCCTGATGCCAATGTTACAAGAGAGTGTGCAGGACTCAGTGTGCCATTAGAGCACACATGGCTCCCTCAGCATGTTATGCCACAGCAGGCAATGTACTTACTTGCCTACTTATTGACAAAAAGGAGAAAGATTGCCTTCCCCACTGAGCTTTCATGCTTTTGGTACAGATTTACACTTGCACACAAATTATCTGAGTTACAGACATGCCCTTTTGAAAATCTGTTTAGCAAGAAGAGCAGGCAGGGGGAATATAATCTGGAAACAATCTCCAGTAATTTACAGGAATTGTCTTCTCAGCAACAACAAAATGTCAATTGGATTAAATAAAAAACAAGCAAACAAAAAACAAAAAAATCTGAGTTTTAATCTCAAAACCATCAGCATAAGCAATGAAAGCAAACAAGTGGTGTCCTCTCCTACTTCATGCTTTCTTCATCAATCATACAGATGTATGTGGTGCAGCAGAACTAATGCTCTGCTTAGAGAGTGCACATTTAGGGATAACTAGAAGTAAAGATTCAGCTTCCTTAAAGAACTATAGTTCAGCATATCATGCAGATTCATGCAGAAAATATAAAAGCTACAACATAAAGTTCAAATTCAGCCCTAGAATACGTGAGCTGGATACATTTGCTAACTGCAAATGTGTGATGACCACAGTGACTTAGATATTCCCCATAAAGCCTGTTGCTGGAGTGTACCCCAGGACAGTGAAATGAGTGTGACCTCAGCCTGAGCTGGTCACAGGGCTGCGTCTCACGATATAAAGCCTCTGGAAAAAAAACTTACAAAGCATTTGAAACTCTTGGACAAAGCATTTGAAACTCTTGGTCAAGGAATTACATAGCCTTGGCTGAAGTCTGTCTTGCAAGATGAGAGATGAAACATCAGGCCCTGTGCCTTCAGCATAACTGTGTGCAAGACTGGAGATGCGAGACTTCACTACAAAATGAAGCAGTTATGGCTTAGACCAAAACTGGGTACTGGAAATATATGTGTACTGCTCAGTCACCAGAAACGTTCCCGCTGTGGGTTTGACTTGGGTTAGCTGGATATTTGTGGAGCAATTCCTTAACACAATTTGGATGCTGGGACCAGCAGACAGTATGGATGAGGCCACAACGCTTTGAAGCCTTTAAAGAGTTAAGCAGTATGTATGTGGGACACTCGAGGCACACGCGTAATTGCCAGCAGCATTCTGGGCGAACTACAGAGCCGTATGCTTTGAAATGAATAAGCTGCTTATTTACCTGCCTTCCCTGGCACAGTGCAGGAGTTGAGCAACGTAATTGCTCATTCGGATGGCTCCTTTTTCTATTTAACGAAACGTTTCGCTCCTGAAAAGAAACAAACACCCAGGCATGATTTTAAAAAGTCAAATACCAACGGAATCAGAAGTATATTTAAGCAGCACCTCTCACGCCGGATGAAGGAGGATTTTTCCAGCTGTGGAGCCGCAGGAGCAGGCACAGGGCGGTGCAGGGCTCAGAGCCGCCGCGAGAGGGCGCCGGGCCCCCGCCGTGAGCACAGCGCGGCCGGGACGCCGCGGGGGCGGAGCGGCGGGTTCGCGGGGAGTTGCGTTATACAGCACCAATATACAGCAAATTCGCTCTGTTTGCCTCTCCGAATGGCCGTACGTGCTTGGGAGTGTGGAGAAAACAGCTGCAAGCTGCCAGTGCTCCATCGCCAGCAGGACATGGCAGCATGGGAATGATTTTCCAGTTTTGTGAAGGATTTAAGCCTGTGAGCAGTGACAACAAATTTAAAGGGATGATGCAAACCAGAAATTTGGCCCGCTCGAAGGCCACAGGTACTGAAGAATACCGATGTCTATATCTACACTTTATCGCTGGATTCTTTCAAAAATCAGTTTGAATTTATTATGTTAAAATAAAATATGCTGCATAAACTGTAAGATCAAGGTACAAATTCGTCCATCAACATCCAGGGACATGGTCTTTTGACAGGGAGAAATGGATATATCACAGAAAATGAATTTTATTTCAATGTCTAGGATTAAGTGAACCTTTTGCCCTAGTCACACACACCCCTCTGTAACACACTGCTGCAAGTAACTTGTCAGGCAATTTGATGTACTCAGTGATGCATTCGCTCTCCAAGTGGATATTTTAAAATATAATTTTTAATAACAACCTTATTGTACAAACCACTCATTTTTGTTCTATTCACTAATGCCAGTGTTGGCTAGGAAAACAGGACACTTTGCATCCAACACCGAGAGGCAGTAGCCACAGGACATCGTCTGCGTGGAAAAGCTCGCAGGGAAGAAGCTTGGGATACCACTCGGCTGAGCAGCGACAGCTGCAACAGGGACCCAGCGCGTCGCTGCCGGCGGTGTCCGTGTGACCCCGCGCACCCAGCCAGCCCAGCCCAGCCCAGCCCAGCCCAGCCAGCTGCTCCTGTGGAGGGGCTCGCACCCTGCCCTCCCCATAAAGTGTAGACTTCCGATATCCCTGTAAACTGAGACCCAAANTCGCCGCCGGGGATGACCTCACTCCTTGCCTTCCCATTGGCCGGCTATATTAAGAAAGTCGCAAGCGCCTTTAAATAGCGGTGCCGGGCCGCAGCTTGCGGCAGTGGCTGCGCGGAGCGGGTCCGGAGCGGGTGCCTGCGGTGAGGGCGAGAACCGGCGGCAGTGCTTTCACCGCAGGGCTCCGGGAGCGGCGGCGCTGCCCTGCGGCCGTAGCGCTCCCCCGAGGCAGGGGACGGAGGCGCGGGGCCGGGGCGCAAAGAGAGGAGGGGGCGCCCGCCCGCCTGCGCGGGGCCGC
>VZTH01011116.1:99687-123239 GCA_013397815.1 Aleadryas rufinucha
CCGCGGGGAGGAGGGCGCTGCCATCGTCCTGCTGCACGGCAAGGCCAGCTTGGCGAGCCTGGCCATGGCCGCCATCCGCAAGAAGCTCGTGGTGGTGGGGGACGGTGCCTGTGGCAAGACCTGCCTCCTCATCGTCTTCAGCAAGGACGAGTTCCCCGAGGTCTACGTGCCTACTGTTTTCGAGAACTACGTAGCGGACATCGAGGTGGACGGCAAGCAGGTGGAGCTGGCCCTGTGGGACACGGCTGGCCAGGAGGACTATGATCGCCTGCGTCCTCTTTCCTACCCGGACACCGATGTGATCCTCATGTGCTTCTCTGTGGACAGCCCGGACTCGCTGGAGAACATCCCGGAGAAGTGGGTGCCCGAAGTCAAGCACTTCTGCCCCAACGTCCCCATCATCCTGGTGGCCAACAAGAAGGACCTGCGCAACGACGAGCACGTGCGGAACGAGCTGGCCCGCATGAAGCAGGAGCCGGTGCGCACCGAGGACGGCCGGGCCATGGCCATTCGCATCCAGGCCTACGACTACCTGGAGTGCTCGGCCAAGACCAAGGAGGGTGTCCGGGAGGTCTTCGAGACGGCCACCCGGGCAGCCTTGCAGAAGCGCTACGGCACCCAGAACGGCTGCATCAACTGCTGCAAAGTCCTATAGGGCGTGTCTGGAGCGCGGCGCTGGGCACAGCGCCTGGGTCACCTGTTGGCAGGTGCAGAGGAGTTGGGTTATACACGCACACGGCATCTGCCTGTCCCCTCCGCTAGGGGCTGGCCGTGGATGGGGTGGGGGCTAAGGGAGGGAGCACTCTCCTTGAGCCTTGGCCGAAAAGGGTTGTGCTTGCTCAGCCGTGGGGACAGAGGGAGGGGGGGATTGCATGCCCTGAGTCTTGGGAATAAAGTGGAGAGAAGCCTTCTCCTACCACTGGCCCCCATGAGTTAGTCGCGGACTCAACAACAAAAAGCTGCTGAGACTGGACTGAGCAAACGTTGCACCCGGCTCTGCCCCTTTGCCAACACCTGCTGCTCCCGGGCAGCCTCCTCTCTTTTGCAAGAGGAGGGCGGTGGAGCTGAGATGCTCGAAGGGACTTCTGCCTCCTGCCTGCATGTGCCTCCACCCAGGCGAGCTGGGGAAAGGGGCTGCCTCTCCCGGGCTGCCTTGCAGCATCCTCGCTTCTCCCTCACATGTTTCAGCCTGAGCCTGACCTGCTGTGGAAATTAGTGCCCTGAAGACCGAGACTGGGAGGGGAGGGGAGGGTCATCCCAAGTGAAGCCTGTATATATCTTACCTTTTCTGTCTTGTGCAAACTGGGGTAGTGCAGGGGGTGCTTATTTAAAGTGAGGTGGGGAGGGGGTGCCCTGGTGGGACTTGTGTTGTGCAAAGGAACTTGTCCTGAGTGACTGATGCCTGCTGATAACAGGAGCCTTGAACTGACTCCAGCTGCAGAAGCCACCAGGCCAGAAAGTAAAGCTGAGCTGTCCTACTTGCTGGACATCCATCTCCTGACAGATGAGGCAGGATGAGCAAGGGGATGTTATTGCCATATTATGATCTTGGTGCCTGCTCCTTACTTTTAATGTTGTTTCCTGCAAGTGTGTTGATTTGGGGTTATTTAAAAGTTTATTTTCAAAAAGTTACTTTGCACAACTTGGTGGACTTTTTTTTTTATGTTTAAATTAAACACTCAATGCACTCATCATCTGCATACAGCACTGTAGCATTGGAAACATTCTTACTCAGTAACCTCATCTGGGTCTTGTTTAAAATTGATTTCAACAGAAGACAAAATAAAACCACTGTATATTTTTGCCTTGGGAAAAAATGGGTGAAAGCACTGTTCTCATGCAGTGAGTACTAAAGGGCAGTTGAAAGAATCAAGGTTTATTTAAAACTTATTTTCACAGGGTGGCCAGCCTGGGTGAAAATAATTTTGTGTTTCTCTGGTTCAGAGAACAAATGTATTCATTTATGTTTGTTTAATTTTTTTCATCTTCCCTCAACAGTGGTACTGAGACTGTTTTTAATAAACTGACATGGCAAAAACTGAGATGTATATGATGTTTACATAAAACTATAGTGTATGCAGTTTTTTATGTAAAGTATTAAAAGATTCTATGCTGACGTTTGTGAGAGCAGTGTTGTGATTCACGGAGACTGTCCCCAGGTTTCCGCAGTACACCTGGCTGGTGTTGAACTAGACCGGAGTTTTCCCCTTGCCTGCACATGCTTTTATTTGGCTTTTTTCCACAGGCTGAAATACCTGTCTGGCAGCTTTTAGAGGATGGTGGTTTTATTTCCCTTCGGGGGAGCTGCTTCCTTAGTTTTTCTGTGCATGGCATGTGGAAGTGTACTCAAAAGTCGAGATGGTGACTAATCCATCCTTGTTGCTGTTGAACATGGGAAGCCTTGTGGCTTGTGCTTGGGCTCTCAGTGAGCGGGTATAGTAGCAAAACCGGCACAAAACTGAAAAGCAGCACAAGCAGTAAGGCTTAATTTTCAAGAAAATATTTAGATAAAAGCAGTTTTTATTAGTGATCTCCCCTTTGCTTGAAGTGCTTGCTGCAGCGGGGCATGAGGGCGAACTGCTCTCTGTTGAAGCAGGAGTCTCCTAAGCTGCCTGGCTGGATTTCCCAGCTGCTGGCCTCATTAATTCCCGTAGCAACCGAAGAAGTCTGGGCCTCGCTGTGTCAGGGATCCCCAGCAGGGCATTGTGCCCATCCCTTCCCTCTTCCTGCCCGGGCAGGTGCACCAGGCCCTGTGGTGCCGCCTGTGGCTGCAGCTCCTGGCAGGAGAGGTGGCCTTGTGCAAAATGTGATTGTTGCTGAACAATAAGGCCTATGCCCAAAGTGCTGATGTCTCCCATTTTTTTTTCGGGAAAAACTTCCTCAGGTACCTTCAAAGGAAATTTCAGGACAGTTCTATGTTTTCATATATCGTCTCCACTCCTTTTGCAGAGATATGAGAAGAGAGTGGAGCCTTTTCTGGTTTTGACCTATGAATATCTGCTAGCGTACAGATAGTTCAGAAATGTTACCAGATGTTGACAAATACACATGTAGTGGCGTTTGCTCACAGAGGGCTGTCCCAGCAGCCGGCTGAAAGCGATGGGGCTTTTCAGACAGACTGGCATAGAAATTCCAGGTTCCTTGTTCAACACCTGGAAAGTCAATCAGCTGTAATGTGAAAATACTAGAGTACATGCTCAGTCCATGCTGTGAGTTTATTACACTGTTTCCTATGATCCCTAATGAAAGACAGAGGCATTTTCACATAGACAATCATTGGATTTCTTGAAAGGTACCTAAGTCCCAGGTTTTGGGTATCCTCAATTCTCCTGATATTCAGATTTCAATTTCAATTCTCCAGATACGCAATGTGTGAGTTTCTTATCTTCAATTTGAGAACACTAAAATCAAACATCCTTTGAAAGAGATCTCAGTTTTGGATGCTTCAAGGGCCATGGCCAAAAATCTCATTCTTGCAGCGGCACTCAAACCCCCAGCTCTGTTCAGAGTAACGCTCTTTCACGTGATGCCAGCTAGTGATGTTAAAACCTGCACTGGAAACCTTCTCATTAAAATGATTGCAATAGCTGAAAAACTTATCAATTCAGTTAAACTGCTGCAATAACTAATAGTCTCAAAACCCTAAAGGAGAAAGCATTAATATTTGTATTTTAAACACTGGGAAATGGGTTAGCACTGCATCCCTGTATAATTAACTATACCAATATTTTCCACTGAGGTGCTTACAAGGTAATTACATTCATTATTTCCAATTGGATCTTTGCCCAAGTCAGGGATACAGCCTCTGGCCCAAGGGGGAAAAGCTGCAAGAAAGCATATATTGGTTTTAACTGAGCATGACCTTTCTCTGCTACTCGTGAAGCTGAGTAAGCCGGCAGGGTGACATCACTGTGGGAGTCCACCCATCGGGGTCAGATGGTGGGATCAGAGCTCTAACATAACTCCTTTACTTTGTGTCACATTGCTGGGCTTGCTTTGGTGGAGGGGAAACATAAGGTGTGGCACATCCCACCCTTTGTGACTCAGACACCCAGACAGAGCCAGGCTGACGCCCCAGAGTGTCAGTGTCACACTGACCAACTCCATCAGACACCCTGCCAGGGCCAGGCTGACGCCCCACAGTGTGGGGATGTCACACTGACCAACTCTACCTCACAGCTGCATCTGCCCAAGTGTACCCAGAGGGTCTCCCACTGTCAGGGCCAGGCAGGCACCTGAGCTCAGGACAGGTGCCTGACAGCCTACACCCTGTATTCAGACAGAGGATTGGTTTCATCTGAACCTCCCCTTGCTTATCTTCATCTGGTCCCCTAATTCATGTTCATCTGATCCCAGTCTGTCTGCTGTAACCTTTTGGCAGGAGAAACAGTGGCACTGAGCAAGTCAGAGCAGCAAAGGAAGGTCAAACACCAACTCAACTCACAGTCCCTGTGCACACTGCTGGGCACACAGAGGCTTTCCCAGCTGTGTCCACACACTTCACAGATGTCCTCAGTTGAGGAAAGGTTGCATATTCCCTTATTCTCTTCAGGACAAGTTCAGCTTCTGCTAAAGGTGTTTCTTCTAGTGGGAGCCAGAGCCCTGTGATGGTGCTGTCACCTCCTTAGCAGCAAACTCTGGAAATGTAGAAAAACCTTGCTGAAAGGCCCACTCATATCTCCATCGTTCTTCATTCAGGTGAGGAGACCACTTGTGCACTCCCACAAGGTTCCTAGGCTGAACCCTCTGGCAGTGTGAGGGTGTCTTGTCAGGGCCGACTGAAAATGAAGCCACCCGGGGAAGGTCAGAACCACCTTTTGCCCTTCTTTTCCCTTTTTACCCACAGCAGCTCTAAGTAGCCCTTGTATGATCAAATAGAGACTCTGTATAAAAAGCACACTCTGTAGGGTATGTCGAACACAGGAGAAGTCATCTTTGGTGGGAGAAAGAAGTGATTAAATCTCCTTGATACTTTTGGCAAAATGCTTGTTGAAGCACTTGTTTTGTGTTGGAATTAGGCTACTTGTGCTTGCTAGATTTTTAACCCTCCTGTAACTCCACCCACTCCAGAGGGGTTGCACAAGTGCAATTGCAGGCTTTAAAGCAATGTCCTCTTATATCGCTTTCTGGGTTTGCAACAATAAATTAGTTTAGCTCTATTTGCCTTACACTATGTTGGACAGGTTACAAGTCTGTTTTAGCAACTCAGTAAAGAATTGACACAAACTCCCTGCAGTAAGAGAAATAAAAAAAATACTCTGAGGGAGTCCACAAATGTTTTACTCAAATCAGTGTCACTAACAGTAATTCACTCACAGATTTTACTCCTTGGCTGCAGAACTGGATGATGTTTAAGGTTCCTTCCAACACAAGCCACCCTATGTTTCCATGATTCTATGTCTCTAAGTGCTTGATTTGAGTAGCCTGATGTAATGGATGGACATTTTCTTCAATGCTACTAGAGGAAAGGAACAAGCTGCACTTCCCTCGTCCACCCTGTTCCCTTGAATTTGTCCAGTTTTTTGTTGACAGCACGTTTTCTTCAGGCTTGCTCCCAGTAGCAGTGGTAAGCCACAGTCTGTGAAAAGTAGCAGACAGGTAAATTCAGTTTTGTGGCCACGCACACCCTGCACAGGACAGACCTCTCTGCAGTTCTGTCATAGGGCCCATGAAGTGAGAGCCTTTGAAGTCACCTGTAAGAGGTGTATGTGTCAGCAGTGTATTATCCATCCATAACCATTGGATGTAATAACAGCCACGGGCATATCTGCATTCCGTACATGATCATCAAACTGGCGCTAAAAGGTGGGGGTGTGAGAGGGCGGTTTAAACCGGAGGCACGGATGTGATACCTACACTGAACTGTAGCTGCGGAGTAAGAACATTAGACCGGTGCCTACAGCACCAACTAACTCTGTGTGTACATTTCCCTCCTCACTTGCCAGTCTGTGTGGGCTTTGTCTGTGTTGCTAAATCTTGCTTTCCAGTAAAGGGGACCGGTGGGTGGGATTTTATGCTAAATGCTTAGTTCCGTTGCTTTTAGGTCATTCATTCTCTTCTGCATTCAAAGCTTGCTGTGGCAGGGCTGGAGATAGGAATTTGGAAACAAAGTGAGTTTCCTGGTGAGAAATCATCCTCATTTGCATGCGAATGTCCCCTTCCCTCCCAGCGGCAGGGAGGGGAGGGTGGTGGCAGTGGGGAGCCCCCAGGGCTTGGGAAGGTGACAGGAAGGCTCTGCCAGGGGTCTGCCCTGGAAGAGCCTTTTTTCTGCTCCTAAGATTTTGTGCAGTGGGGTTTTTATACAACAAAGTTTGACTCTACAGTCCTTGCTCTGTGGGGCTCTTCCCTCTGAGTGCAGCAGCACAAGTCGGGACTGCAAAATCTGGTCCCGCTTTGCCGGATTCTCTGGGGTCTGATGGCAGCAGCCTGACCCTTCTTGGTGACAGATAACTTTCTCCTCCCGTGAAAACAGAGTAAGTTTTAGACCAGGGTTTTTCGTAAGGTATGTGCAAAGCTAGATGTAGCCACACTACCTGTGTAAAAATATAAAAAGATGAAAATCCAGGCTTTTGCGTTCAAGGTTCTTATAGGAGTATTTGGGCACTTTGTATTTTCGACAAATGATCAGCTTGGAAAATTTTGAGGAACGTCACTGTCTGGTGTGCAAGTATAGCTTAATATCAGCGACAGAAAGACAAAGATTATCTATCTATCTATCTATCTATCTATCTGTCTATCTACCTATCTTTGTTCTGGTTTTAAACCAATCATACCCTCATGAGCATCTGAAAGAAACTCCAAATTTCTAAATACTGCTTTCTAAAAGTACTCACAGTTCATTTCCATTTTCCCTGACACTCATCTTGGAGGGACAGTAAAATGTTGGCATCTAGAGGTGAGAGGAAGCTGGATGGGAGAGAGCTCATGTCAATAAGCTGTGTACCAGCCCACCTTCCCATGGTGAGGCATGGGCCGGAAGATGTGTATCGCTCCCATGTTTGCTCTTTACGGAATTGTTCCCAAACGAGGCCCCCTTCAGCTGGGGAGCTCATTCCTTCTTGATGGTGACAGAACACTTTGCATTGGCGGTGATTGCTGTATTTCACTCAAAACACTCCCAGTGATTAACTGGAATGAGACGCTCAAAGAAGACTTCGAGACACACAGACACACATATACCAGTAAAGTGGTGACAAGGAAAGCAAATTGTAGTAATTACCTCACAGCCAGGAATTTAGCGAAGGTGTGCCTAATGCCTGAGCTCTTTGCTAACAGCCCGCCTGGCTCCCACACACCGGTGGCCTCTCCTCTTGGGTGGGCTCAGATTTAACACCATCCTACGAAATTCGGAGCAACTGTTCTCAGCCTATATTCAGCCGGGAAGATTTCAGACTGGAAGAAGGGTGTTGATGCCTGAGGGATTCTCTGTCTTTTCCAGCAGTACCTCTGGGTTTAATAAAAAGGCGTTTCTCTGCAAATTTTTTTCATCTAAAAATGCTCTTAATTTTTCATCATGCCAGGGAAGCAGATACTGGCAGGATGTTTCACTTCTCTTGCGCTCTTAGACTGACATTAGTGTAGCAGTGGTATCATGTACTCTGAGGCATTGGTTTCAACCACTTTTTACTCTCCTTAGCCTAAGCATGTATTTGAAACATACATTTCTGTAATTTTACATCTCACAAACTAGGCAAAGGAATAAGCCAGACATATTTCTTCCATGTGATCACTAGAAACTAATGACCACAGTCACTTAAAGGAGTCTATGCCAGGCCCCTGAGCTGGGTGCAGAGCAGTCTCAGCCTTAGGGACCCCATTACTCTGCACACCCTGCAGAAATGCCCATGGAAGGAAGGTTTCTTCCCTAGCTGACTGCTGCCAACACTACTGAAGGTGTGCAAATGCCGTGGGGGGTCCAGGGTAGATGAGGGTGGGTGCGTTTGGTGCCAGCCCCCTCCTGCCAGGGGACACACTGGGACCCTAAGGGATGGGGGGCTGGTGCACAGTCACCTGGCAGGGAGACAGTCTCCCTGATGCCATATAGCAGACAAATTGTAAGTAATGTATTGATTCACTCTGCTGGTGATGTTAATCTCCTGAACTCTTTGTTAAATTTTGGGACTATACTGGTTTATCTCAGAAGGTCAGTTTATCAGCAGAGTCATTCCCTGTCAGCATAAAATAAAATGAATGAAACCAATGCCTCATTGTCAAAACTCCCTGTGTGATTAAGGGCAAGGTTGCCCTTGTGCAGGTTAGTCTTCTCCAAATAGGACTGTCCTGTGGCAAACTGTGCGGCAGGATGAGGACGTGAGGGTGGAAACACCAGCACACTCCACAGGCAGCAGTCGGTGGCCGGGAGTGACGAGTAAACTGGAGAGGCAGCTCAAGCTGCCGTGGCTGATATTTCACTGCAAAAGTTTCTTGTTTCTCATTTTGCTCCTTTGATCCGTTGAAAGATCAAGTTTCAGGGGAAAATCAGCCAGGACGAGCCGCAGAGGGCTAGAATTACAGCATGTGAAGCAGCAGGGCCAGACGAGATCGCTTTCAGGCTGCAGCCGGTCCTTACTCAACTAAAGCCGGAGCCCGGGGCCAATGGAGGACCACGTCAGCTGCTCTTATTGTTATAGATACAGATGTTTAAAATTAAAAGCAATTGTTTATTAGGCATTCCCAAATGACTATTTCATAAAGCAGTCACACACCGGTCTCAGAACTTGCAGCTCTTCCACTGTCAGACCGTGTTAAGTCTGTGCGTGAATGGTTTTAAAAAAACCGGGAAAACCAGGCATTTTTATATGTTAATTTTGCAAGCCAATCCACTGGCTGTGCTTTAAAAGTTGACAAAGGAAAAAAAGCAGTCTAGAAGGTGCTCACATGCCAAAATTTGCTGCATTGTTGGATGAAATGATGAGAGGAGGCTGGTGGGCTCTCCCAGCCCTGGTTGGTGGGCTGGCCATGACTCACATCTTGGCATCCCTGCTGGTGGCACTGAGCATCACTGTGTGCTCTGTGAGAGAACTGGGGCCGTATCCAGCCTCCAGTCACCAGCTTCTCAAACCTACTGTTGTCACACTGAAGCAACTTCACATAAAGATTGTGTGAAGATTGCTTCCCTGTCCAGAAAGGTTTGTTGGACAGTATATTCCTTTGAATCTTTCTGAGTGAGGGAACTGTTGCAGATAGGGTTATTAAGATAACTCAGCAATACTGTGGATAACACAGATGGGGGATATTTTTGTGGACAAAAGGTAGGTCTGCAAAACCATATGCATATAGTCATGTTCAAGGGATTTCACCCATAATACTGGCAGGATTTAAGTTTTCCAGAATTTGTGGCTTTGATAACTGTTCTGCAGAATGTCCTGATGTCTGTCATAAAACTCTTCAGCCTTTTATAACAAAACAACTCTGATTAGACAATTCCTGTTGTGCTTGAAAAGAATGCTATAAAAATAACTAATAGCCCTCAAGAAAGAAAAAAACCCCAACAAAACAACCAGCCAACCCAAAAAACCCCAAACCCAAAAAACAGGATTAGAAATTCTCTCACAGTGAGACAGGCATCATGCCAGCACTCAGTCACAATGTCTGGGCTACCGTGATGCTCTGGGACAGATTCCCAGCAAGCTGAGTCCCTTGGCTAAAGGTAGTAGATCCTAGAAAGTAGCAGTCCAGCTTTTTCTAACGGTGTTCATTTGCTGAGGGGTTTGTTAACCCCTTCTTTTCCCTGCAAGCCAAAGCTCTTTCACCCAGAGGTGGGGCAGTGTCTGAGGAGAGCAGAGCACTGAATGGCAAAGCCTATGGTGAGAGCCAGGATTGTCTTTTTCTTTGTTGGATGTGTTATTTGTCCCCAAGCAAAGGTTTGATCAAACAGAGGCTGCCTGTGAATTCAGAAGAAATTCATGCCAGTGATTCACCTGGACTAATGTCAGTGTTAGCCCAGCACTAACCAGGGGACCTCCTGAGGTCCTTCCAACCTAAATTCCAGTAGTTCTGTACATCAAAGCTTAGCTGTCACTCACAAAGTTGGGAGGAGGTCAAACTCACGTTTCACATGTTATTTCCTGAGTAGACCTATGTTTAGAGGTCTCTCTTCTTTGAGGGACAGCTTGGATGTCTGTGACTGTCCTGCCCACCACGCTGCAGCTTACACAGGTAGTCACCAAGCCTGCATGATCAAAAGTTACCTTTCCATCCTGCTGAACTCTGAGGGCATTATTTAAATTGAGGGATGATGAGTGAGTTCCACAGGTCAGACAAGGACCAGAGTATCCTGTCCTCACCCCCATGGGACATGAGACGAGTGAGCCGAGGTGCTAGTGAAGGGGAGAGGACCTTCTCCAAGCTTGCTCTGTCTAGTGACAGGGCTTTTCCTTCGCTGTGGCCATGCCCTGCACTGGGAGGATGCTTCCTTACTGACCCTTAGGGTTTGAGACTCTATGGCTTGTGCTCTTGCACCTATTTCTAGGCAGGTCTGTGCAGCTCACAAACAGGTGTGCTCGCAATGCTTTTGTCTCCCAGATGGCAGCCAGACACCCAGTGAAACTTCACTTGATTTCTGCTCCGCCACACAGTTCTGTTTTTCTTGTGTTTTCCCTGCACAACGTGCAGTGCCGGCAGCATTCCCATTGTCATGCATGTCTGGACAGAGATCCATGTGCTCCAGCTGTGGCTCCTGCTCCAGCACTGCCCCCTTGGCAGGTCAGGATCAGATGAGATATCAGGCATGCAGCAGACACAGAGGTCAGGACTCCCCCAAGCCCACCCACCAAGCCACTGGGCACACACCCTGGCAGCTTCTACCCAGCCACAGCTGACCCTGCTGTCCCAGGCATTGCCCCTTTGCATGGGCATTTGCAGCTGCACAGAGAGCCCTGGTCCTTGCTGCAGACCCCATCTGGACCCCAACAGAGGTGCCTGTGTGCTCTCTCCACCCAGGGCATGCTAATTCCTTGTGATTTTCCCTTATTATCAAAATCTCTCTGAAAGTCCATCAGATTTTGGGTTTTTTCCTCTCCTGACCTCTACTTCTGGCATTAGAAAGCTGCTCTGAGCATCACCTCCTTGCACTTGAAATCTGATTTCCAGCCTATTTGTTGCTAATAGGTGCTCATTTATTAATATGCCAAGATTAATGGACCTTTTCCCTGGTATAGGAAAACCATATTGCTACGTTACTGAATACAGGTCTTTCCTGTGTGTACAAACCGTGGGGAGCTGTTGGATCAAATCAGTTCCTAAATGGGAAGCATTTAAGTCTCTGTGCCGAGAAGGTTGTCTTTGACACTGAGATTCACGTGTTGCTTGTGGACTTCCCAGTCATTCCTGTCTGCCCATGACTGTTGTTCCTCATTCCACTCTTCCTAAATGAGTCTGACATTTTTAGAAAGAAGGTAAATGTCATCTGTCCTGGCAAGCACCAGCGTTTTGGTCCTTTCCCAAATGTTCTTGGAAGAACTGGAGCCTGGTGAATGCTCCCAACTTTACAGATGGAAAATTTTCATCTGAACTTCTCCTATGGAGAGGTTTCAGTCCCTGTTTTTTCTCTTGAGCACCACCAGGGGAGATTCATGGTTCCTGTGATGCAGCAGCATGTGCTCAACATTTCCCAGTGTATACATGAGCAAGAGCTATTAATTTTGGGTGTTACCTCCAGCCTTTCTTTTGGCTTCACGTGGAGCCATCCTACCTATGCTTGATGAAGCTTTTATCGTGGGGAGCAGTGCAGGCACAAATATAGCACACTCCACTCCCCCACCGCCTTCCGCTCAGACGTGGTTTTGGGGGACAACTGAGGGAGCTGCAGGGTGTCCCCCCAGCACACAGGGACACGTGCAGGGGGGGATGCAGCACTGGGGAGCACAACAACCATTAACCTGTGAGCAGCTCCGTGTCCATCTCAGGGTGCACCACAGTCCTGAGCCCCCTTTGCCACCTGCCCCTCATCAAACGCCTCCTGCCAGCAGCGACACCCAACCAGCAGTGGGGAAGGTGACAGGGAGCTGAGTCACTGATGATTCTCACGCTTGGCCCAGTTTTGTGGCCAAAACAACTGATTTTATTTTCCACAGCTGTCAGTCATGGAAAGCAGCTTTGGTTTTTTTCTGTTTTCAGTGAGGAAGGAAAAACAGGGGTGAGAGCCTGCAACCAAGTATTACTGATTAGAGCTGACAGAGCTGGGCTGCTCCTGCAGAACATTTATTCCTCCTACACTCTCAGTAACTCAGCTTCATGCTTTGAGATCAACAAATTACTCCTACAAAACTGCACTGTCAAGGCTGAAGTGTGTCCTCTCCCTGCTCAGGCTGTAGTCACTGGCCTAACAAAGGGATGCTTCCTAGGTGAGCTCATGGATTAAATATGTGTAGGGCACCGCTTGCTTTTGAAGCCTGCTCAACAGTTTAATCAGCTCTGGAGGCAGTTTGTACAAGCTTTTTTCTTTCTTGTTTTTAACTATATGTATTTTTTTGGCAGAGGAAAATATTCTGCCCCTCCAAAGACAGCAGTATTTCTCCCAGGCTGGACAGATTATCAGCTAGAAGTGAGCAGCCAGTGTGGAGGGGATGTGGGGAGTCCCCTCCTTTCATATCAAACATGTGGCTTGGCTGTCAAACTCCCAGACTGCTTGATAACTGGATAAGAAATGTCACCTTTATCTGACGCTCTGCACAGCTCTTATCTGACCACGGACATTCACTGCACCGTGCTTGCCCTTCACCCATGTCATTTCTGGACAGCTGAGGAAACTCTTGGCTCTCCTTACTTATGTTTTCACTCTTGTTGATAAGAAGTAAATGAGGCCAAGGAGCTCCCAGGGGCACCTGACTCTTCTCCCTTTCCTCATGTTCCTTTATAGCTGACTCACAAAATAATGTTTTTCCTCTCTCAGTATTTCTTCTTGTCCTTTTGAAAGCCAACTGCCTGCTGTTTACAGGACCCAGAAAACGTAAGGCAAAGGAGATACCACCACGTTCATCAAATGAACAGCCTGAAAGGTGTTGAACTTGTGACTGTCCGTTTTACACTTACATGTATTTTTGTCCCAACTGCTTTTCTTCCTTACAGGCTCTTTAAATACTGCCCTCAGTGTTCCTTACCAACAGAGCCACTTCTCTCCATAGTAACCCCAGCTGGCAGCTAAATATTTAACAGTCTGAGAACATCTTTTTTTAGTCACAGAGCTTGTATTTCTTGGGATTACCCAAACCTGGTGTTTCTCCACAGTCCGTTTAATCCAGCAGCTGATTTCAAGGTCTCTGGGGCTGTCACTGAGTCACAGGCTCTGCCACTGCAGCACATGCTGAGATGTTGGTGGGAGGGTTTGATGCTTCTGAAGGGGTTTGCTGGTGAAAACATTTCTCTCAGGAGAAATAAGTGAGGTGTGAAATGCCCCCTCAGTCTTTTCACATCTCAAGGATGTAGGGCTAATGTTCCCTATAAAAGTTTCTCATTATTGGCTTGGTTAGGTCTAATAGCCTCAGCCACTCTGAACATCTGCTCTGATCTGCATCCCTCTTGGCAGGCCTGGCTCATGGACACTTCTGGGATTAGTTTCGTGTGAAAAGTGTTTGAAACAAGGAGGTGATTTAGAAATCCCCTGAAAGAGCACTGTCAGTGTTGTCTCAGAGTGTGGAGGTGCCATGCAGCAGTTAGCTTGTCTCTCTCCTCAGTGGGACTAGCTACAATCACATATATGCCTGCATCACTGCTTCTATGGCGTTTATATGGCTTAATTTTTTAATAAGCTCCTTTCAGGCAAGAAAAGTGTGGTCTACTAGTGCATTGCTGCGTAATGTCAGGAACCCTCTGCTGTGCTTCTGAGCTTGCTGCTGATTCCTTGGGCAAGACACATTATCCCTTCAGGCCCCCTCTCCCCTTACACAATTCTGAGTGTTTCCATCAGTTCAACTGGTACTTAAGAAAACCAGTGTCTTATTTTTTGAAGGGCCCAGTGTAAGGCACAGTTGAAAACACTGATGAGGTAACACACTTTTCACAACCAAGCCCTCCTCCTATATGAGCTGATTTATTAATGTGCATAGAATCATTAAGCTTGGAAAGGACCCTTCAGTTTATCAAGTCCAACCATTAACCTAACACTGCCAGGTCCACCACTAAACCATGCCCCTAACCAGCATATCCACACGTCTTTTGAACACTCCCAGGGATGGTGACTCCATCACTTTTCTGGGTAGCTTGTTCCAATGTTTGACCACCTTTTCAGGGAAGAAAATTTTCCTAACGTACAATTTAAACCTCTCCTGGTGCAACTTGAGGCCATTCCCTCTTGTCCTGTCACTTGTTCCTTGGGAGAAGAAACAGAGCCCCACTTTGCTACAACCTCATTTCAGGGAGTTCTAGAGAGTGAGAAGGTCACCCCTGAGCCTCCTTTTCTCCAGGCTGAGCCCTCTCAGCTCCCTCCTCAGACTTGTTCTCCAGACCCTTCCCCATCTCTGTGTTCCTTCTCTGGACACACTCCAGGGGGGCCCAAAACTGAACTGTCGTGAGGGGCCCAAAACTGAACCCAAGACTCTCAGTGTGGCCTCACCAGAGCTGATTAAGTTTGAAGAGATTTTCCTAACTTTCGTCTTGCTGGTGTCTAGACCACCATGGCTTCAGCAACACTGCTGCTCCTGCCCATGTCTCCATTCCTGCTCTGCAGCTGCAGCAGCACAAGGACATTAGTAAGGCATTGCAGAACCCAGCCGGGCTTGTCGCTTCTGGACAAGGAGCTGCATCCTTCTGTGAGAAACATTAGCACTTAGGAAACTTGCATGGAGATATTTATAGCAAGGCTCTCTTCTGGGGTGGAGAGAAACTTATTTTTGAATACCAGAGAGCAGAAATAGGCCAGCTCTGAAGGTGAAAAGGTATGAACTTCTATTTGGGGAATACTGCATGACTGGAGTCGCATGAGAAGGAAACTAGCTGTGGGTAGAGTCAGTACAGGTTCTTCTGCCTTGGCTTGTGGTACCTTTTAGACCACCCAGGCCAGATTCTGCTCCTTTATTCAATGCTGAAACCAGACCTGAATATAAGGAAGGCAGAATCTGGACATTAGTTTTGTGTTTCTCCCCATTTTTGCACTCTTAACGAGGTCTGTGCCAGGCCCCAAATGTTCCTTGGAAGGGATTCTGAGAGGTTATAGGTGCTGATGTGAAGTGACAGATCTGCAGCTTGTGATCAGAATGGATATTCAGGATTGTGGAGTTTATCTCTGCATTTATGAGAGAGGATAAAATTAGGTATTGAGTACATACTGCCTTTCCATTAGCTATGCTATTATCGACTTGGATCAAATTAGCCCTTTAAGCAAGGCCTGCTAGCCATTTTCACAATTCTGGCTTTTAATCATCGCCAGCTTGTAAATTCCTCCTTCATAGGCTAAGCCTGCTGGAAAGATTTTCATGGAGCTGACAGAAGTGTTTTATAGAAGCAGCCCCTCTTTTGTCCTGGGGAATTACAACCCTATAAGTCTTCATTTTACTCGACATTCCAATTTGCAGCTTGGATGCCACAAGAAATGCCTTGGGTTTTGGTTTAGTGATGAAACTTGTGATGTTGCAAGTGTAATAGAAAAATGAAGATCTGTAAAGGCCCGGTTAAGCTTTCCTTTGCTAATGTACATAACCAGCCTGACGGGAAGGAAAACCTCTCTTCAGCTGAGATATGTAGATATATGCTTAACGTCAAACATGAAAGGCATGGAAACGAGATGGTGGGTTGGATTGATCATGACTGAGATTGGCTCAGCTGGTCAGAGTATGGTGCTGATAACACCAGGCTTGTGGGTTTGATCCCTGTATGGGCCATTCATTTCAGAGTTGGACTCATGGTCCTTGTGGGTCCCTTCCAGCTCACAGTATTCTATGATTCTGTGATAACAGAGGGAAAAAGAAAAGTGGTAAAGTCTTATCTACCCTCAGAAAGGGTGTGCTTTGCTGCTCTGTTTTATATTCTCTGCCTGTGGGGACAAGTGCCAGTTTACCAGCTGGAAGAGTTGGGGTTTGCTGGGGTGCAGCAGGAGATGCCAAAGCCTTACACTCATAGAGTCATAGAATTATTTAGGTTGGAAAAGGTATCTACGATCATCGAGTCCAACCATTAACCTAACACTGCCAAGAACATTAGAGCATTTCTTGCTTTCTGCCTAGAAGACTTTCCTCACACCCAAGTGAGTGCCAAGAAAGTTGCTGTCACACAACCATGGTTGAAAATGAACTAATGGATGCTTCTCTGGCCTAAGGGATTCATTCTATTTTCATCTTCCCTTCTCTTCAGTCCTCTGAAATTTGTAGAGGGAATGACACCTAAACTAAAAAGGGGGTAAGTGTAATTGTGTGGGAAAATGAGCTCCTACAGGCAAGATTTTCCCAAGAAGCCAAAGAGTTGGACATCTGGAGGCTTTCCTCTCCATCACTCAGAAGAAGGATGGTTTGTTGCCTTGAGTAAGAGGAGGCAGGATTTGATTTCATCCCCAAACCCTCATCTCTCCTGCAAGAGCCCTGGTCTGCCATAAGCCTGCTGGGTGGCAGGGACATCCTACTGTGCCTTCATTATTTTCTTCTCAGCCGCTGGCAAAGCAAAGCTCACAGAGATGATTTTCTAGTCAAAGAGGGGGTGCCCAGAAGGTGGTTGTGCTGTTATGGAGATTTATTTATCCGTCACCTTTTGCTCATGTAACATAGCAAACTTGATGCGTGGAAATATCCACTTTCCTCCATCTCCTGAATAACTTATTTCAGATCTGCAGAAGGCTTTTTGGGGATTCCCTGCTTCCAGCAGTGGGATTGTGCACAGAGATAGAACAATTTTCTCTCAGGACTGGCTTTGAACTTTGTTTCAAGGCTGTCCAACATGGTAACAACACCAATGCAGTTTGCCCTTGTAAAAAATACTCCTTTTAGCAGAGCTACTTTTCCCTGCAGGCAAAGGGAGCTGTAAGGCTATTCCAACTGGTAAGTTCTGGGTGGGATGAGGGAAAGTGTTGTAGTGCTGTAGTTCCCCCTAACTCTGCCATCCCCACTCACATCTACCAAGGCTTTGAGTGTCAGAGATACCTACTACCCACCTGTGACCTTCGTTTCTCAGGACCACCCTTATTTTCTGCAATGCAGAAGACAGAGCAGGAGTAACATTAGCAATTAAATGCCAAATAAGCCACGAGCAGGCTGTCACTGAGACATGCACTGGGGACCTTGTCCTGAAGGTGCACCTTGCATTTTCCATGCTCTTTACCTTCAGTCTGAGGCTTCCCCCAAGTACGGCTTGAAGCAATAGATCATTAAAACTGGGATAACACTTTGGTTTTCTTTTCTCTCTTCTTCCACAGGCTGAGGGAGAAAGCTGTGTTTTAAGGTGGAGTCCCAGGGCTGAAGCTGGTAGCCAAGAATTAACTCTTTGCCTATAGCAGTCATTGCTTTCTTTGCTTCTCTTATCAAAGGCTGGTGGTGCCTTTGCTGTGCACCAAGGAGGAGCCAAGGTGCTTTTTAAAACTCCTCAGACTCTTTAGCACAGCTGATGATTTATGTGCGTGTGCTCAGGTGCTAAATGACCTTCCTGCAGCATTTGAAGTTTGGTGAATGAATAACCACCTCTCACCTGGGCAGAGCAGCAGACTTTGTGCTGTGCTAAGAGCAATGATAAAACCCCGTCAGGCTTCTCCAGCATTAAGCTGACATGAAGGCAGCCTTTCCCCCTCTGACAGCAACCCTAAAAACATGTCATGTCCTTCATGTCTGCTTCTGAAAAGCCACAGAGCTGATATCCAGTGCTTTTGCTCCATGCTGAGCTGTCAGACCTGGTGCACTCTCAGTTCTGGCATTTCTAGGCTGGAGGTGAAACCATCCAGGTCTCCCAGCTCAATCCTTCATAAGCCTTCAAGGAGGAGCACTCACCTGAAGCAGTGGGAGAGACCTGAGTCTCGTAGCACTAAAAATGAGACAAAGGTGCCCTCTGACAAGACAGCGCTGTCAGCCATGGCAAAGCTCACCTCTTCCCTGAGAAGGGGGCAGATTGTTGCTTCATTTTCAGGGCAACATCTAGGTTTATGCATTCGGGGCTGAATCCTCATCTTTGGGTGGCCACAGAGCCCCCAGGTCCAATGCTAGCTGTCTGTACACTGTAAGGGATGAGTCTGCCTGCTGCTGTGGTGGGCCTGGCATGCAGGTAGGCCTGTCTTTCCAGGGAAAGGCAGCAGTCCTGTGGTCAAAATTATATCAGATTGTGCCCATCTCTAGGTTCCCTGCAAACTCTGGAGGAGCACTGGCTGCCCTAGTTTGCTGACCCTCTGCTGTCTGGCTGAAGCAGCCTTTTCCCAGCCAGAGCACTGCTCTCCTCTCACGTGCAATGTGCCACTTGAGAGGAGCAGCAGACACCTCCCCCAGCCCTCGGAGCTGCTGGATTTATGCTGCTGTTTGTGCCTGTGAGCCCTGTCTGAAAGCACAGGTAACACGTGAGGATGGCTTTGCCAAGAGCTTGTCCTGAGGGTGGAGGCTGCTTGGTGGAGTGATGAGGGAGGACACCTGAATTCCCAAAGCAAATTACAGCCAGCTGCAGGTCGTCTGTGCTGCCTGGTTTGGAGATTGGGCTGTTGCCACTGAATTAGTGCCACCGACACCCCAGCTGGGCTCTCAGAGGCTCTTGAGTAGATGTGTCTGTGAGAGGAGCAGGTTGTCCAGAGGTGTTGTGGATACCCCATCCTGGGAAGTGTTCAAGGCCAGGCTGGATGGAGCCTTGAGCAATCTGATCTACTGGAAGGCGTCCCTACCCATGGTGGGGGGGTTGGAATGGGATGGTCTTTAAGGGTCTTTCCAATCCAAACCATTCTATGATTCTGTGATTCTACAATTCTATAATTCTACGATTCATTGATAAGTAGTTGCATATGTTCTCATGCCTGAGATCAGTGGTCTTTCTCTCATCACAGGCTCAAAAAAAATGCACAATCTTTCTGCAAACAGAAATTTCCAGTCTCAAACATTGGCAAAATACACCCCTTAGTGACTTTGCACTCATACAGAAAAGTTTGAGTTCAGACAAAATTGACTTTGTTGCTTCTGTGCATCAGATAGCTGTGTGTGTATTAGATTAGTCTCCTGTTGCCGTGAGAATGCTGTAAAAGAGGTCTTCCCCATGGAAGATGGGAAATGTTTGTTCCTGACATGGCCAAAGCCAGTTACTTGCCCTTAGGAGCCCAGGGGATCCCTGCACCATAGAGAAGCCTCTCATACAGAATTTAGGATTGCAAAATCTCTACCTGCCTTAGTAACAAGTTGCATAATGCTTCATTGGGCAAAGAATGCCTGAATTGTGAGTTTGCGCAGAAAAAAGCAAGTAGGTGGGTGAAAAAACGAAACTTCTATAATTAACTTCGATATCTACATCAGGTTATAGTTTGACATGGCAATTTG
This sequence comes from Aleadryas rufinucha, assembly GCA_013397815.1. Lineage (NCBI taxonomy): Eukaryota > Metazoa > Chordata > Aves > Passeriformes > Aleadryas > Aleadryas rufinucha. The sequence goes on from VZTH01011116.1 coordinate 119,103, forward strand.
AACACATGTGCCTAATTTCACTGTGCTTTTTTCAGTCTCTCCTACTCGGTTATGTGTAACATTAAATACTGGGCAGGTCCATGTTGCACAGATGTTGTGGAAGTGGCTGTGAGGAAATGCCTGTGTGTCAGAGAGCTGTGTGACAGACATCATATGTGCCAGGGACTGCTTGGAGCATCTTCCGTGCCAGGCTGAGGTTGGAAAGGAGCCCTGAAGTTCAGACATACCCACAACTCCTACCTGTTCAGTCCTCATCAGGGATCACTTTTGACTTTCTTCCTCCTGATCCACACAATTGTGCCTTTCTCCTCATTCTGGGTGTACTTGACAGGAAGTCCAGTCTGAAAAAAAACCCAAACCACACCACAGGAAGCTTCTTTGCTCTGCCCTTCCAAGTGCTGCTATTTTTTAACATATGTCTATATACCAACATCACAGCTTGATCTTAAACGCTTTTGAAGTTTAGAAGTGGTCAGATAACATTTGCCTTTCAGTTTAGTTTGCTTTCCTGGCTAAGACTGCACGAAGAGCCGCCCTGTTCACACAGGAGAGGTTTCACTCATGGTGTGTCTAGCCAGGAACACACACAGCGGTGCCAGGGGACTCAACAGGAAAGCCCAGTTGTGTGAGGCAGCCAGCCTGAATTTGCAAAGAGATGGTTCAGAGTGTTCAGATGGATCTCCAGATCTCTCATGCTTTTCCAAACCATCATTCTAAATATTCTGACAATTATCCATGACTAGACAAATACTCTCGCAGGCACAGTAAGCCAGTGAGGTTAGCCTTATGTTGCTGTTCTGTGAATAATCCTCAATTTCATGTGTGTTTAGGACATCTAAATTCTCACCTCTCTTTGAAGCACTCTGAAACTCACACAAACACATCAACTTTTGTGTCAGGGATGAAAGTTGTGATTATTTGCCATTGAAGTTGACCAAGTCTCCTACTTTAAACATGAACTCTCCTTTGAATGGCAGATTGTGTTTAGACCTTATCACTAACTCTTTCCAATCTTTAAAAAGTCTCTAAAATCAAATTACTTCTGCCTGTGGAGCTACCTATCAGCTGCCAGCTCTCTGCCTCCTCTGTCCAGAGCACATTCCCAGCTGGCAGTTGCCACCCAGAGACCTCCCCACTATCCTCTCGCCATGCCAGGGGTGTAAAGGTGATCAGCAGCCCCATCGCCACCATCCCAGGTCCTTTTGTCTTGGGGCCTCTCTGTGGCTGAGATGCTGCCAGGAAATTAACGCAGAGCATGGCAGTGAGGAGACCTCCAGAGCAGAGACAGAGGATGAAACTGCTGAGCAAGCTCAGCTAAGGGAGAAGGAAGGAGGTCTATTCCTTCTGAAGGAAGGTACAGCAGAAGGCACCAGCAGCTCCCACAGCCAGCAGCTGCTGCTTTGCCTGCTGCCCATCCCTGCAGGCTTACGCCTCCTTGCTTGCAGTCGCACCTTAGCTGGGAAGAGGGAATGTGGGCTGTGTTTGTGCGTGTGTGTGCTGGGCCAGTGGGGGAAAATTCTCCAGACCTTCTGTAAGATCTTTGGGACCCCCGGTCAGTGACAGGGAAAGGTTTCTGTGCTGGCTGCAGTCCTCCAGGGGCTGCACCTGTGCATGCCCCCGGACCATGCAAACTGTTTTAGTAAGGGGCTGGAGCCAGAACGAGCTCCTCATTTCTGTCTTCCCAAGGCTGTGAAGTGACTCACCCTCTCTGGGAGCTGTTCCTGAGTATGGGAGTGGGAGCGAGGTGTCAGAAACTGAACTAAAACAAAAGTTAGGTTCAGGCCCAGGAAAATTTCCTGCTGCTGCTGTGGGTGGGTAATGACACAGCCTCCACAGATACAAGGCAGAGCCTCTCAGAACTGAGAAGGGTGAACACAGGCCAGGACTATTTAAAACTGGAAGGCTGTGCTTTGGATTTTTATATGTGAAAGACCTAATTATGGGGACTTAAATCCTGTCAGAGCAGCTACTTCAGATGACTGGATGCAGGGTTGCTCACAGCATGGGGGAACATTCCCAGGTTGTTTCAGATAAAATATTTCAGGGCTTGATCCTTTATCCCTATTCGTACAGTCAAACCTCTCTCATGCCAACAGCTCACGGAGATCAAGGCTACTCCACCAGAAATAGCTGCTCTGCAGCAGCTGATCATGGAGTTAGTTGAAAGGTTTTGGTCTGAGTCTTTTGCTGTTGCATGGGATGGGCCATGCAGGACAAAGACAGCTCACACACAAAGGAGCAGCACAGCTGGATGCACCTCCAGCAAGGAGATGGAAGTTATATCTGCTGCCTGTTAGGGTGGATTTGAGTCAAGCCTTTTAATTCCCTTCAGCAACAGTAGGACTGTAGTAAGCCCCTTACCCTGGCAGATTCCAAGCTCTTGGGGGTTATTAGAAAAGAAATTCACTAAATACTGCTCTGTGTCATGCTTTGCCTATGACTGGGCAGGAGGATACTGTTGGAAGTAGAATTTGCTGCAGAAAAGTACCAGTGTTGCTAAGAACAGTGATGACCTTGTTCCAAATGGTTGCTCGTGTTATAAAACCAAGATTTGCTTATATCGTGCAGCAATCTCCTTGGTTTAGAGAACCTCCCCTTTTTCAAACTTGCCTGTCCCACAACAAAACGCTCTCCCTCCCCTAGAGCACAGGCAAGAAACCTTTCTGTGAGTCACCAAGGCAGCTCCCACATGGCACGTGCTCCCTTTCCCCTGCTGCCAGGTACAGGATTTAGGTAAGGGCACACGTGAGCTTTGCTTTTAGCAGAGCAGAAGATCACATTCACATCCAGTGCAGGTCATGGCAGATTTTCACTCCAGACCCCTCTCGGCTGCCCAGCACTAACTCCATCTGCTGAGGATGCTGTGCTCTGTGTGGGCTCAGATATGGATCTAGACAGGCATAGCCCCAGCAGGGCAACTCCCTGGGAATGGCATCAAGCAAAATTAATAGTGACATGGGATTAAGCATATCTAGTCTGCCTGAAGTCTCCTATTTATGTCAAGGGGTCTTTGTCTGTACAGGTACGCAATAACCCACCCACATTTCTCTTGTTGCAAAGATGATTTTACCTTTCTCCTACTTTACTAGGCAATAGCTCAGTATTGAGCTTTTTAAACAAAGGAAAGCTGCAAGTTTTAACCCCTCAAACTTCCCCCTTATTAGAGGAAACAAACCCCTGTTCTTCAGCCTTTGCCTGTAGGTCACAGTTTTGAGTCCTTTCATCATTCTGGCTGCTGTGCTTTAATCTCCCCAGTTTGTCTCTGTTCTCTCTAATTGAGCCACAGTGGTCTGGTTGAGGATTTTCCAGAGTGGGCCAGAACAGAGTAATTATCTCCTGTCTCACAGAGAGTCTCATATTGTTGGTTCATCTTTGTTTTTTGATCTATTGTAACTCCAGGCCCTTTTTTTGCTGCTCCACTGCCAACCTACATGTTCCTTGTTTGTGTCTGTGCCTCTGGTTCATTCTTCTCAAGTTTAGTATTTTTCATGTGTATGTAATCAATTAAATCTTGCAGAGTTTCATTCATTTATGATTTTCTTTCAAGCTTTTTAATCTCTGAATTTATCTATTGGGATGTTCTTGTAGCCAGCAAAATTTTAAAGTATTCCATCTTCTTCATTGTCCAAACTGTTCATAGAAATGAACAGTAACACTGGAGTAATACTGGATCTAAAGCAGAGTGCCACAGTATACATTTCAAATGTCTTCTCAGTGTGGTATAACAGCTGATTATAAGAGACCTTTGAGGACAGTTACATGACATACCCTGTCCTATAAATGAAACCCAAACATTTTTGTGGAAGTATGCTTTGTTGATGAGGGCTTCCAGGTTTTTCTGTTCAGCTGTTAGCATTAGGGGCACTCACAGAAATGATAGCACTGGCTGATGGAACAAAATGTGTCATGTAGAGTTTTTTTCCTGTGAATTTGAAATACCTCTCACAGTGTCTGTGGCACCCTCTGGACAAGCCTGGCTGGCATTTTTTGTCCTCAGCCAAGCCAGTTGTCAAATGCCAAAACTTAGCAGGTGCATGGAAGGACCAGGGAAAAGGATGAGATTTTCCCCCCAAAAGAGATGGGTTTTTGTTTTAAATTACTTGAAGTGTCCTTTCCATATCCCTGGAAGTGTTCAAG
>VZTH01011118.1:0-37874 GCA_013397815.1 Aleadryas rufinucha
AGTGCAGTGTGTGCAGTGTGTGCTGTGTGTGCAGTGAGCGCAGCACGGCGTGTGTGCCTTCGGGAGCTGCAAGCCCCCCCGCTGCCCACGGCCCCTCGCGGGATGTCTGTAGCCCTGGGGGCTCTGGGTCCAGCCCAGCAGTCTCAGGGTGCCTCAGGGGAGCCACAAGTCAGGGCAGGGGTGTTGGGTGCTGCATCCTGGGGTGCCCCGAGGCAGTGGTGAGGGGGGGCTGGGGGGAATGGGCCCTGTGGTCACTGTGTGAGCATCACAGTGTGTCCTGGGGCTGGGGACACAGGGAGGGGATGGGGTCCCCCACTGCCACCCTGCTCTCACTTACCCGCTTCTCATTTGCGCAGCTCCACACCTGCAAGGAGAGGAGAGAGGGGGGCTGAGCACCCAGAGCACCCTCCTGGGGCACAGACCCCCCCCAAGGGACCCAGCACCTCATCAGGATCCCCATCTGCCCTGCCCAGCCATGTCCCACGGTCCCATGGAGCTGGGGGGGGGGGAGCTGGAAGGAGGTGGGGCAATGGGAATGGGTGAGATGGGCACTGGAGGGGATGAGTGAGAGAGGCTGTGGGGGCTGGGGAAAAGATGGTGCAAGCGGGAGGAGAGAAGAGGTGGGGCAATGGTGAGGGAAAAGGATGAGGTGTGGAGATGGAGCCCCGTGGTTCACCCCCCTGACCCCATCAGAAAGCAAAGGAGGCAAAACCTCCCCAGAGAGCAGCAAACCCTGACCTGGGAGCACAGATGAGCCAAGAACAGCAAAATACCGGAGCATCAGTGACCCGGCAGCAGGGCGGCAGCACTGGACCCTGCGGGATGGGGGCAAGGGCTGGACCCCCCACCCCAATCTGCCTCAGCCTGGCCAGGGGCACAGATGTCCCTGAGTGGGGAAGGGGGAACATTACAGATCAGGCTGGGGGGATATCAGCACCAACCCCCCATATTCCCCATCCTCCAGGGACTGGCCTCGGGAATCCCAAGCCTTTGCCACCAGCGTTTTGGGAATCCTGCCTGGAAATGGGCCACGCTGAGCTGGGGGCGAGGGAGCTGCTAAACTCCAGGTCCCGAAGGACATCTTCCTGCACCCACTGTCATGCTAGCAGCAATTTTTGGGTTTAAGCCCTTAAGCTGCAAACCTGTGCCGGCAACCATAAGGACCCAACACCTCAGGAGAGTTTTTGCCCCCCTATCCTCAATGCCCCAGCCCATGGTTTTCCTGTGGGGGCTGCTAGCCAGGGGGAGGGGGCGGCTGCTGGTAAAGATGCCCAAAAAAGCAACAGAAACGACATTGAGCCCTGGTCAAAGTGGGTAAAAACCCTCACTTCCTCAGTACTGCAAAGCAGCAGAACATCAGTGAGGACAAGTGGCCTCGCCTGGCAGCAAGGGATTTGGAGGAGACAGCCCAGGGACAGCCCCAGCTTCCACTGGGACCCTGTCCTTTGCCTTTGGAAGCCCATCTGGGTGCCAGGTTTGGCTCCCTGGGCTCAAGCTGCCTGGGACGGGTGGTAGGAGCATGGGTGGCTCCTGCCCCGGCCCTGTGTGATTTGGGGCAAGTGACACTGGCGGGCGCCCGCACCCGCTCCTGAGTCCCCAGGGAAAAGTGCCAGCCCCGTCCCCAGCACCAACCCCGGGCACACCCTGGGGACACCCACTCTCTTTCTCAGCATCTTCCCTCGGCGCTTTGTCCCGAATTGGAAAAAAACGGCGTTACCTGCTGGGCCCAACTCGGCTTTTCCAGGAGTATTTAACTTTGCTGGTCCCTCCCGGGAACCAAACAAGCGGCTCAACCTCACCAATCTCGCAGCTTTGGCAGCCAAAGTTGCCTCTAGTCTTCTTATTTGTCACAGAACCGCCGTGCTAAGGCTCGGGAGAATCTTTATTTAGTGTTGCAGATGTCACCAAGGCACCGCAGATTGGAAATGAGTCCAAAGGATTAAGACGAGGTTATTAATTGGAGGCCTTCCCCTTTAAGAATGATTGACAGTTACTTTCTGGACAAGTAATTGCTCTAAATGTCCCCCCAGCACGGGTCCGGGGGGGCAGCGGCGGACAAAGCCCCGAACTGCCTTCCCCACTCAGATTGTCTCCCCACAAAGGCGTCCTGCTGGAGTTTGCCGTGTAATCCCCTCATTACGGGCGAGGAGAAAGAATTAGAAACAGGGGGAGCGGAGAAGAAAGGATGGAGGGGGAGGGGGCAGGATTTCCTTGGGCTGCGGAGGCTCTGCCCCAGGGATGGGGTCTGGGGCAGGCACCCCAAACCTCGGTGGGATGGGGATGCTGCGGTGGTGGGTGTTATCCCCCCTGGATAGGGATGGCGAGCCTGGGGGTGGCCCTGGGATAGCGTGGGTGGCCCTGTGGCTCCCACTGATGCTGCCTGCAGAGCCCTGCCCATGTGGGGAGCAGAGATGGGAACAGGGGATGGGATGGGGACCAGGCGTGGGGTCCAGCTGTGAGGACCCAGGGTGTGGACACAGTCTGGGGACCTGCTCTGGGGTCTGGTTGTGGGCCCAGGTGTGAGGACCAGGTGTAGGGACCAGCCACAGAGATCAGGCCCTCTGAACAGCCTTGGGGACCTGGTATGAAGGCCAGGTAGGGGGAACACTCACGGGGACCAGAGCGGGGGACCAGGCAGGAGGGCCAAATGTGGGGAGCAGCCATGGGGCAGTGCCCATGGGACCAGGCATGGGGACGAGTCCTGGACATGCGACTGAGCACTGGGGCCAGGCATGGGAACACCCTGTGGGGACCAGCTGTGGGTTCCAGCCAAGGGGACAATCCCTGGGGGCTGCCCATGGGCCCTGGCCTGTGGGGGCGTGGGACAAAGGCAGCCGGGCTGAGGGGCAGGACTACCATCCGTCTCCTCCCCGCTCCCACTGCTGCCCCTGGGCCCCAAAGAATGATGGAGACATCATGGTGGGGATCCTGGGCTGTGCCGGGGGATGTGCTTGGTGCTGCCCACAGCCCCTCTCATGTGGGGTGGGGTGGATTTTGTGGGGTGGGGTGGATTTTGCCCTTTTCTTTCTTTGCTCACTTTTACTTTCTCCCAAAGCCATCTTCCTGCCACCTGCAACCGCTGCCGCCCCCAGACCTGTCTAGGCTTCCTCCCACTCCCTTCCCCTCCTTGCCACAGTTCCCCTTTCAGATGGCAAATGCCACTGCGGGGGTTTTGGACCCCAGCGCCCTGTGCTGGGTGGCTGCTGGCCCCTGAGTGGGTCTGTGCCCTCCCCACCAGAGCTGCTGTTGGCGAGACCCTGCAGCCCCCTCTGCGTCCTGGTGTGGGCCCCAAGGCCATCCCGTTGTCCCCCACTGGGGTTGTGCAGCTTCACCTGCCCTGTCTGACACCTCTTTGGGGACAGTGTGATGTTTTCTTGGGGATGGCACATCACCACCCTGGAGAAAGTGTGCCACCACCCCAGGGACAGGCTGGCACTGCCCCGGGGACGCCAAGGCCACACACCAGGGATGGCATGCCATGTACAGGTGGGCCATGCAGCCCCTGGGGATGGGTGACACCCCCACGCCATGCAGCGCTGCGAGAGAGTGCAGGGGAGAGCAGGGAGGTGCTGCCTCTGGGGGTACTGGGGCAGGGGCGATTTGTGGGGCCAGGGGTGCAAACAGGCACTTGGACCCCACTCGCCCGGGTGCCCACGCTGGCCACTGTGATGAGTGCAGGAGCCGTGTACCCCACACTGATGGCCTTCGGCAGCTCTCCCCAGGGTGCCCCACTGGTCCGGGGGTGCAAGGAAGTCCCCAGGGTGCTGGGTTCAGGGGCGGGGGACTGCCCAGCTGCCCGGCCCCGGCGCTGTGTGTGCCGTGCCCGCCCCGCGGCCGCCGCAAGGTGTTGCCTCGCCCGGGGGGAGGCAGCAGGGTGATTTGCCAAATGATTATAATTGCCTTTTAGGAGCAGATAGCAAATTGATTTGCTTCCTTGTCCAAGGCCCGTAATCGCTTCATCACTTTAAAATATTAATGCTATACTTCTTTGCTAGTTTCCCAATTACCCTAATTGAAGGCAAATTGGTTAAGAAGGTGCAATGCAGAGTATCAGGGGGTTTAGTTCACTCAAATGACAGTTTTAAACCTCCCTAATCCTATTAGCGCGCAAAGCTGCTAACGCTTAGAGACGCTGCGTCAGCTTACCGGGGCGGTGGGGCCGGAGGCGGGGGTCGNTTGGGCAGGCGGGGAGGCAGCAGGGGTGACCCAAAAGGGTGTTGAGCGGGAGGCAGGTGGCAGCGTGGGGAGGGCGGGGGGGCAGAACGATTAGCCAAGGAGACCTGGCGGAGGGTCCTGACCCGAATCCCAGCTGGCGCTGGGAGTCCCCATGCAGCCCCACTGGGAACAGTGGGAGAGGGCAGGATGGGGCCCTGATGTGGAGCAGGGATGGAGGACTGAGGTGGTGGTGACAGAGCTCACTGGGGACCTCAGTGCCACCATCCCAGCAGCTGGCACTTGGTGGTGAGCTCAACCCTGGGGAGAGCAGCAATGTGGTGTGGGATCAGCGTTGTGCTGGGTGCCACAGCTGCCACCACCCTGTCAGGGACCTGGTGAGGGACTGGTGTGGCACAGATGGTTCCATCCCACAGGTGGGGTTTGTGCCTGAAGGGAGATTTTCTAAGTTTTGAAGAAAAGCTGGTGAACAGGGATGGGAATGGTGGCAGAGACAGCAGGGATGATGAGGATAGCAGGGATAATGGGGCTGCCAAACATCAGGAAGCTCCCCAGTGTCAGGCCCAGACGAGCCTGTCCACGCTCCCTGGGATGCTCCAGCAGCCACCAGCCCCCAGACTGGTATCTGGAGGGGCTCCAGGGGGAACTGGGCACCTCGTGCATCCAGCGTCCTCCTTGCTCCGTGTGCTCCAGCCGCGGCGGCTCAGCCCGATGGCTCTGGTGACAGCGCTGAGCTCGGTGACACAGCTTCCAGCCCACCTGGGCTGGATCCGGCCGCCCCATCCCAGCCCGGCCAGCGCGGCCGTGGGCAGCCCGGGCAGGGCCGTCCTCGCAGCCTTTCCGGAGCAGATGGCAGCGGCGTGGGGAGGACGGAGGCGGCTCAGCGCGTCCTTCCTTTCATGCACACACAGCGTGATTCCCGGCGGCTCCGGCTCCGGCGGGAGGTGCCGCTGGGGCCAGCGCTGGCCGTACATTTTACACGGGTTCAGCGAGCTTAGTCCTCGGGGACAGGCGACTCAGGAAGATTAGGCCTCGCTAAAATAGGCAGGTATTAGTGATCTCAGCAGCCCCCGGCCTTCCGGCGAGGCGGCATTTAAGCCAGAGCTGCTGCCGAGCGCCCAGGAGAGAGTCCCTGGCGGGGCAAGAGGCAGCCGGGCACCCTGGCCCAGCCAAAGGGATGCCCCTGCTGCCCGCACTGACAGGGGATGCTCGAGCAGGGGAGTAAATGCTCCACCCCCCCCAGTGCTGTCTCCCAAGGATAGCCAGGGTGATCACTGGGTCCCACTGACCGCCGTGCTTGGGGGCTGCTGCAGAACGGGGGGACGGACCCAGTGGCCAAGCATCCTGGGCTGGTTGGTGGTTCAGGGGAGATGGGTCAGCCCGGCTCCAGCGCTGTCATCATGTCCCCTCACCAACCAGGAGAGGGACAGTGTGGGCGCGGGATACGGCAGGACGACCAGAATGGTGCTGGCGAATCCTGTGTTTATTGAGCCAAATGTGCACGGCGCCAGGGCTGCTGCGGGGGGTAACAGTGTCAGGGACCTGCCCCATGTGGGGGCTTACACCAGCAGCACCACGAGACGGACCTGACCATAACGGCTGGAGGGGACCCAGGCATTCTGCACCCCAGTACACCCTGGGAAAGCAACTGGGAATGGTTTTGGGGAAGAAAACGCACGCCCAACATGTGTATTGGGACCCCCACCCCAAGTAAAGGCATCCAGAGCCTCCGCATCCCGTGGCTCCCGGGGACAGGGGCTGCCGGTGTCACCTGCCGCGGGGCGGGCAGCGGTGCTACATCAGGGCGCACTTCTCCTTCACCTGGTCCACGCCGCCCCGCGCGCGGTCCCGCAGCGCCGGCAGCTCCACCTCCCGCAGCTTCGCCAGGAAGGCGAAGGCCCCGGCGCTGCCATCCTCCTCCTCCTCCTCTCTGTGCACCATGGCTGCCAGGTCCTGCGGCAGCTCCACCGCACCTCCGGCCACGTGCACCTGGGCATGGTCCCGCTCGTCCTGCACGCAGGTGGGAGAGGGTGTCGGGTGGGGACAAACACGGTGCCTACCACGGTGGAGCGGGGGACAGTGGACAGAGAACAGCCAGTCCCAGGGTGCTGGGGACACGGGGGGATTCCAGGACTGTCCAGCGCCAGACTCGGACGCTGGATGGACAGTGAGTGGCAGATGGTCAGATGGAGACAGTGGCCGTCTGCTGCCCTCTTCAGGAATCCCTCCCGTCCAGGGGAGCACGGCAGCCGTGGGCCTGGGGTTGTTCCGGGGGATGTAGGGTCAAGGGGAGCCCCCAGGTCCCACCGCAGACAGGCTGGTTCTTACCTGGGCCAGGTGGTACTTGTCTCGCAGGTGCATCCGCACCGTGGCCCGCTCTGCCTTCCTCTGTGCAAACACCTTGTCCCGCTCGATCCTGCAGCAGGTGCCACACCATCACCCCCCCCTCACTGAGCCCCCCCAGGACCACCCCGACATCACCCTGGTCCTCCTGCAGAGCAGGTCCAGGGCAGGAGGGAGGAGAAGGTCTGAGACCCACAAGAGGGTAAAAATGGGGGCCTGGGAGCAGGAGCCACATCCTGCCCACCCAGCCCCAGCACCCAGATTCAGAGGTGCTTGATGAAGGTGCCCGTTGCAGGGACTTGCTCCTCCTGCAGCCTCTCATCTCCCTGGTGCTGAGCTGCTGGGTTCCCACAGCACCAGGTCCAGGGGAGGTGAGACCTTAATTCAATCCCCTGCTGACCCCCCATCCCTTGGCTCCAAGGGTGCCGCGCTGCAACCACCCTGGGGCTCTGACACCTGGGGGTTCCTCTTGTCACCTGTGGTGCACAAAGGCACTGTCACAGCCCTGTGCCAGCACCTCCGTGGACCTCCCATGCTGTGGGGGAGAGACACTGAAGGGCACCTGCTCTGCACTTTGTCTTGCCCCAGCTGCCTCCCCATCCCCATCCTGTGCCACCCTGGGGAAAGCCCACAGCACGTGGGATCCTCATTCTGGTGTGTTGGGGGACCGTAGTGACCCATCCAGCCTCAGCAAAGCCTTACTTCTCCTCCAGCAGCTGCCGCTCGTACTCCTCAAACTCCTCGCGGGCCACGCCGCTGGGCAGCGCAGCTGCCTTGTCATCCTTGGGGGCCCCCTTGGGTGACTCGTCCTTGCCCCCCTGGAAGCTCTTCAGGGCAGCCGTGAAGAAGGAGGCCATGATGGGTGGTGGTGGCAGCTCGTGCCCCAAGGTGCCCACCAGGTTCCAGTGCCTGCAAGGTCAGTGGGACCAGCCCCAGGGGCACTGAGGATCAGGGCTGGATTAAGGCATTAGGAGGGGAAGCCACAGCCAGGGTGGAAAGACCTTCCCTTCACTGCACCCAAGGGCGCTTGCAGAGGACAGTGACAGTGCAGGGGGACAGCAGTTGCTGCCACATCAGAGTGATGGGGAGGTGGAAGGAGTCATTGAACTGCAGCACACGCTGGGTCAGGCTGAAACACCCCCCATTACGTGGATCCCAATTTGGGGCAGCACCCATGGGGCTGGGGCCAGGCCCTGGGGAGAGCCCCATGCCGTGGGCGCCCAGAACCACGCACACAGGGGGATTGGAGGTGCAGGAAGTCAGCACAGAGGAGACACAAGAGGATTAGCTGAAAAAACCCAATCGAGGGTCAAAGGACTGGCAGCAGACGAGGCGGTGGCGGGTGCACACCCACCCGCACAGCAGCCTTGTGCCCCCGCTAATCCCTGCTCCACCGAGACTCGAGATTGCCTGGGAGCCTGCAGGGCCAGGGGCTCCCCACTGCTGGGGATGTGCCCCACGCCCGTAATCTATATGCAAGCAATTCCCATACAGCCTCTGATTAAAAGGCTGTAATCCCCTGCTGCACAGAGCCCCGATGGGAGAGGGGCTGGATGGCATGGGGGGCTCCGAGGGCCAGAGCTCCTGGCCCCCCCAAAGCCTTTCACTGGGCTTTGTCAGGCCCCAAGTGAGGGATAGGCCTAATTTCACCCGAGAGGCTTAAAGATGCTGTTGAACTAATTTCTTTGGTTTAATCAAAAAGCCCAAATCCATGTGGTTTAGCCCGCTGTGCCGGCATCCCTGCGCGGGGCTGGGCACTGGAGCAGGGCTGAGTCAGGGTGGGGTCTCATCCTCCAGTGAGTGGAGATGTCCAATCCTGACTCCCGCCACTGGGAGTTGCAGCTTGAAGGGACCCCAGATGCAGCATCCGCTCCTGGGGCTGAGCTCAGGGGATGTGGGCACGGCTCCCTTGGGGTCTGCACTCCCCACTCTGGTGGGCCAGGGGAGATCAATCCCATGGCAACCTTCTCTGGGCTGTATGGTGGGTAGAAGGACCATGCTGGGATGGAGGGAGGCTGCTGCCCCATCTCCACAGGCAGAGAGCGGCATCACAGGCCATCCTGTTCCTGGCCCCTATTGCCCTGCCACTCCCAACCCTGGAGGGTTCAGGGGCTTCAGGTCCTGGGTCCTGGTAGCAGGATGGAGGTTAAATGTCCCTCAGGTGCTTCAGCTCCTTCTGCAGCTTCTCTGTGAGTTTCTTGAAGGACGGGCGCTTGCCTGGCTCCAACTCCCAGCAGCTCTTCATCAGGGCATAGATGGTGGGTGGGCAGCCCTCGGGGGGATCCATGCGGTACCCCTGCTCCAGCAGCTCCGTCACCTCCTTCAGGGCCTGCGAGGATGGAGAAGCCAGCTGGGATCCCCTTCCCTGCTCTGGTCAGGGAGCAGTGGGATGTCCCTGGCCCATCAGTGTCCCATCAGTAGGGTGTAACCTGTGGTGTTCCCCAGCACAGTGCTCACCAGCTTGGGGTAGGGTGCCCGTCCAAAGGAAAAGGTTTCCCACAGGAGGATCCCATAGCTCCACACATCCGACTTGGAGGAGAATTTCTGTGGCGGCAAGAGAAGGGGAGGCTGAAGGCAGCTGAGGCTGTGCTGGCTCCCCATTGCTTCCCGAGGGCAAGACAGAGGACAGTGACTGCCCCCTGCCCCCCCTCAGCTCCCCAGGGTGTGAACACTCCCCGGTCCCATCATCCTGCCCCAATTCCCACTGCACGCCTGCTCAGGACAGGGGCAGAATTTTGGGAGATGCAGGGCTGACTGTGCCAGAGGACACTGCGGGGCAGGGATGGGTCGGTGGGAGTGGGAACAAGCAGGGGCAACCCAAGGGGGTGGGTGGGATGCTTTGGAAGGACCCCCTGGCCAGCCCCTTCCCTCTCACTCTCGCTCACATTGTGTTTCAGGGCCTCTGGTGCCGTCCACTTCACAGGGAGCAATGTGGCATCTCCACCCTTGGGGTTGACCCGGGCCAAGCCGAAGTCGCTCACTTTGGCCACGTTCTCCTCAGAGATGAGGATGTTGCGGGCAGCCAGGTCCCGGTGCACCAACTTCTTGGACTCAAGGTAGTCCATGCCTTGAGCCACATCTCTGCCACAACCAAGTGAGACAGAGCCGTGTCACTGTGTGTACCTGGGGCTGCACAGGGGGATGCAGAGCCCTGGATATCCCAGCCCAGAGGAGAGAGATGGACTTACAGGGCGAACAGGAGGAGCTGCTGGGTCGGGACGAGTGCCCGGCCCCGTGTGCGCAGGAAGTTCACCAGGTTGCCCTGACAGAGGAGGATAAAATGAGTCAGGACTGACAGGATGGGGCTGCAGGAGACTTTGCCTTCTGCAGGTGCTGCAGTGCCCAGCATCTGTATGACTCAGCCCCTAGACAGGGATATTGTCCCCAAATCTAAGTGGTGATGGATCCCATAGGCTGAGGAGCAGCCAGGTGCTCTCACCTTGCTCATGAACTCCATGACAATGTAGAGGCCATTGTGCAGGATCACTCCCAGCAAACACACCAGGTTTTTGTGCCGGACCTTCCTGGAATGGAGGGGATCCGAGTCAAGGAGGTGCCTGCTCATCCCGGGCCACAGGCAGGGTTGGGCCACACCTCCATGGGACACTCACGTCATGGCAGCTGTTTCAGCGAGGAAGGCCTGGGCAGTCACGTCGCACTTGATGTTCTTCACAGCCACCCTCTGCCCCATGTACTCGCCCTGTAGGACATCTGGGAGAGCTGGGAGAGTCAGGCTGAGCCCCACATCTGGTCTCCTGCACCCCAGGCTGAGCCCCCCATGCCATGAGATGGGGAGAGGGATCAGAGGGTGCCATCTGGGGAAGCTGCAGCTGGGAGCATCCAGCCCCATCCTCTCACCTACCTCCGAACTCGCCTTGCCCAATGCGGTCTCCCAGCGTGAGGTGCTTCAGGTTCAGCAACCAGCCAGCTGGGCATGGGCACAAGGGCAGGTTAGCAGGGGCCACCAGTGGGGCCTTGTCCCTAAAACGCAGACTACAGCCCCCTCGCACCATCCCCTACCTTTGGCCAGCTCTTCCTCAGCTGACTTCATCCCAGATTTTGGTTTGGGCTTCACCAGCTTGGTGCAGATGGCTCCCTGCTCCTTCATGTAATGCTGCCAAGGGATGAACAGGTGGAGGTGATGCCAGCTCTTACCCTCAGGCTGTGAGTCTGGAGAACAGCTTTGGGATGCTTCACAAGACCCCACCATTGCCATCCTCGAGGGCAGCCCATGTCTCAGCCTTGCTCTCCTCGAGGCACAGCCAGAGGAGCACCAGGATGGACCACAGGGGATATGGGATGCTTCCAGTGGGGTTGAACCCCCGGCAGGTGCTGCAGCAGCTGAGGGCAGTTTGCAGAGGTGATGGGAGCAGAAGCAGCCAGACAGGATGGGACAAGATGGGACAGGATGGGATGGGACAGGAAAACCTCTGGAGTTTTAAAGTGGGGCTGGGGCAGCTGAGAAGGGAAAGGAGCCACCCAAAAATAGTTGTGTCTAAAAGGAAAACATGAGAGTGCCCAATTCCCTGGAAAGGAGACAGGGTGAGGATGGATCACCACGAAAAACTCACTGGAAGGGTGAGAGCTCACACAACAGCCTGGGAGCCCTGTGGGGTCAGCAGGTGAGAGGGGGCTTTGAGTGGAGGGAGACACAGTAAAATGCCTCAAAGTCCAGGGGAGGCAGAGGCCACCAGGGCCTTCCTGCTGTTTGAAGCACCAAACAAGCAGGAAGAGGGATGTGGCCCTTGGGCAGGGACTGGGATTGCAGGTGGCACAACTGGTTTGCAGAGACATCCTTGGGATATCCCAGATCTGCCCATTTCACCCCAAACTGAGTGGAAACCACGAGCCTTTGATGGGGATAGAGAGTTACACCAGGTAACAAACGCCAGTGAAAACCACACAGAACAGGACAAGGACCTGCCACTGCTCTGTGTGAGCCCATGAGGTCCTTGCCCTTCTCTGGCACTGGTGGGACTCTCTGCCCAGGGGTCTCACCTCAATCATGTCAATGAGGTTGGAGAAGTACTGCTGGCTGTCGATGCTGAGCGTGTTCTCCTCGTGCACCACGCGGTAGTGGATCACCTCCTTGCCGAAGCTCACGCACAGCACGTAATCACCGGGGTGCCGGACAGACTCCCGCACCAGGAACAGCCCGTCCTCGGGGGGCTGCAGCTCCTGCACTGCCTCCAGCCCTGAGATCTTCCCGTGGAACCAGCTGAGGAAAGGGGCGTTGGAGAGGGGGCTGAGCCAGAGCGCTTCCCCCAGGGGCAGCAGTGAGATGGGGAAAGCAGAGCCCCTGCCAAAGCTACACAGACCCCACTGCATGAAACCCCTCTCCATCAGGTCCATCCAAGCTGAGTGGGCACAACTAGGGGTCTTTAAAGCCAGATACTGGCCCCAGCAAATCCCTCCGTCGCAGGGCATGGCTACGGGATGCTCTGTCCCCAGCTGCCCACCCAAAACATGGATGGAGGGGGAACACACTGGACTCATCTGCTGTTGCAGCTCCCAAGGGCTCAGCTGGGCCCCCCGGGCCCCCCCAGTCGCCCCAGCTGTACTCACGGCATCAGGCTGAGTTTGGGGTCGGCACGGATGGCCCCACGCTCCCGTAGTGCACTGGCTGCCAGCAGCCCCTCCTGCCCTGTCTCGTTGTGCCTGGCGCGGTACCAGCATTTGCCCTGGGGACAAGAGGGTCTCAGAGCAAGGGAAGGAAGGGGGGACCCCTCTGGGAAGGGACAATCCCTCTGGGAAGGGAGGGACTGGCTCTGGCAGCTGAGCTGATGGCACCAGAGTCCCATTCTGGCCATGCCCTCTCAGCGCAGCGTGTACCTGAGCACCCATAGGTCTCACCTCCACGGCCTCGATGATGGTGACCATGTCACCCTTGCGGAAGGCCAGCTCCCGGGGCTTGGGCCTGGTGTGGTCATGCTTGGTGACACACTGCGTCCCGGGGGGCCAGTGCTTCTGCGAGGAGAAGGCGGTGTCAGTAGGGACAGTGAGAGCCGGACCCCTCAGCTTCCCACAGGCACCAGGGCCAGCCCCAAGGACCATCTGAAACCCTGGCTGGGGACCAGGGGCACGGGGCGTGAGCCCTCCTCCACCCCACTTCGGTCCCGAGGGCACACGTCACCCCGGTGTCAGCTGGAATTGCTGGTGTCCCTGTGCAGCCCCGCTCACCCCAGACATGGCCAACCGTCAGCGCATCAGGGACTCCCTGTCCTCTCCTGCTGCCACCTGCAGAAGAAACCAAAGGGGCTGTGGAGGGACAGGACTGAGCTGGCTTGTCCCAGGTCATGGCTGCTGTCCCAGGCCACCACTGCTGTCCCACAGGCTCCCCTGGCCAGTGCAGCTCCTGCCCCTCATGCAGCCTCGCACCATGGGATGGAGGAAAAGGCTTAGAGCAGGCTGCAAACCCTGCCTGTGCCAGCTGTGTCCTGGGGACACTCCTGTCCCACACACAGATAGGAGCAGGACCCAGCACTCCTGCTCTCTGCCTCTGCCACCAAAGAGGGGCCCCAGCTTCCAACAGCTCTGCTGGCACAGCAGGAGCCCAGTGCCACAGCTGTGGGGGAGTAATGTGGTTTTACCAGGAACTTGCTTTTTCACCTCCTCTTTCAGGAGCTCTGAGTCACTAGGGCCACAAGAGGCACCAGCCACGGCCCTGCTGATGTGGGATGCAGCAGGGCTGATACGGGGGCTGCCAGGCAGCAGGGACACAGACAGGCAAGGCTGGGCTGAGGTGGGACTGTCACATGCACTGGCTGTGGGATGATTGCACAATGTCCCTGTGCTGCCCTTGACACCAACTGGTCATGCTGGGATGCATATGACAACTTTGCAATTTAAAATTGTGGGTCTTTTCCTCCTGGAGTCCTTCATCCCCACTGTCACCTCCTTGGAAGGATCACAGAATCATGGAATGGTATGGTTTGGGAGGGACCTTAAACCCTATCTCATTCCACCCCCTGCCATGGGCAGGGACACCTTCCACAGGCAGGGACACCTTCCACTATCCCAGGCTGCTCCAAGCCCCGTCCAACCTGGCGTTGGACATTTCCAGGGATCCAGGGGCAGCCACAGCTCCTCTGGGCACCCTGTGCCAGGGCCTCCCCACCCTCAAAGGGAGGAATTCCTTCCCAATATCCCATCTAGCCCTGCCCTCTGGCAGTGGAAGCCATTCCCTCTTGTCCTGTGACTCCAGGCTCTTGTCCCAAGTCCCTCTCCAGCTCTCCTGGAGCCCCTTTAGGCCCTGCAAGGGGCTCGGAGCTCTCCCTGGATCCTTCTCTTGTCCAGGTGAGCACCCCCAGCTCTCCCAGCCTGACTCCAGAGCAGAGGGGCTCCAGCCCTGGGAGCACCTCTGTGGTCTCCTCTGGACTCGCTCCATGTCCTCCTGATGTTGGGGGTCTCAGAGCTGGAGGCAGCTCTGCAGGTGGGGTCTAATCAAAGCAGAGCAGAGGGGCAGAATCCCCCCTGCCCTGCTGCCCACGCTGTGGGATGAGCTCCTTGGAGCAGAGATGACTTTGCTCCATTCCTCCTTTGGAGGGTGAGTCACAATCACTCCTCTGCATCACTGGTGGTAAACTTGTCTCTGTGGCAGTGTGGATCCAAGGACTATCTGATTATGCCAGCCCCTATCCACAACACCAAAACAGGGACAATTGCAGCTGCTACGACATTAGTATCAGAAGGCAGCAGTTTTGTCTCTTCCAGAAGCCATTGTTAGCCAGCACTGCCATCCCCTCGCCCCACAGCCCAACCATGGCACCCAGATTGTCTTGGTGAAGTTGAGGATGCAAAGGCAGTTACTGTGTGCCTGTTCCCCAGCAGGCACAGCCAAAGGCTGACATGACTGGGTGACTGGGTGCAGCTCAGATCACTTCCAAGATGGTGAGGACCTCATGAGCACAGAGCTTCAGAACAGGGTCCGCTCCATATCCCTGCCATGGTACATGCTGGTCCGTGGAGGGCCGGCTGAGCCAGGAGGGCTGATGGCAGCTCTGACAACTGTCCTTCATTTTCTGCTGTTCCAGGACATAAATTTCGGGTGAAAAGCAGCAACTGTTTGGTCAGTTCTGCCCCCGTGTGCAGACAGCAGGTGGTGCTGGGAAGGAACAGATCCTCCACTCGAGTACCAAAGGGAAGAGCTTCTCCTCTGCCCAGCTGGCCCTGGGGCTCGGGGTGCTGGACACGCACCCCCACATGGACACCTGCCGCTGGCAGAGCCTGGACAGCAGCCAGTGCCTCACCGGGCACCAGCAGGGACGGCAGTGAGTCACCTCCCTCCTGGTGACACTCACATGCCTTGTCCTAAAGCAGCTCTTTGTTCCTGGAGGTGTTTGATCCATGAGGTTCCCATCACTGGAATGAATGTTCCCACAAGCAGAGTGTGCAGGCAGAAAGCCTGAGAGGAGATATTTGTCCCTTTCTTTGTTTTGGGGCTGTTCTGTACTTTTATGGATGGTAAACCTGAGTAATTGCAATGAGGTTGAGAAGCACAGAAACATTTGGGGGGGGGGGGGGGGGNNNNGGGGGGGGGTTGGGGGGGTGTGGTAAAGCTGTCCCACGAGCTCAAGCTTATTCCCAGTGCACAGTTTCTCCTGCTGAGGAGGTGCCAGACCTTACAGCACCGTGACAGGAGGGGACACCACCCGCAGGGGCTGCACCTCTGGCTGCGATGGAGCCGACACACGGTGCCCTCCCCTCCGGAACACAGACACCCGGCTGCACTGGGTGTCACTCGGACAAAGGGCAGCTACAGCTCCTCTGCTGGAAAACGGGTGACACCCGGGCATTCCCCCCCTGCCCACCACGCTCAGCACCGCGCCTGCCCCTCCCTGCTGCCAGAGTGGACAGGAGGACACCTTATCTGCCCACGGCACCTCTCAGACCTCGCTCTTACCTCTCAGTGGTGGCCATGTGGGGCTGGGAGCAGCGATATCAGGGGAAGCTCACAGCTGAGCCTGGACATGGATTCCTGAACACCTGGAGAGTCTCTTTCCTACACAGAGCCAAGCTCTATGTTCAAGGGTAGCTCCCAGACAGAGCCGGGGCCCAATTTCCTGATTTCTCTGCTGGTGAGGCTGTGATGCAGCGTCCGGGCGGTCCCTGCGCCAGCACCGCCTGCGCCCTCCAACCTCCATCAGAAATGACTCATTATTTGACAACACTTCGAACAACTTCTGCCCTTTGAGGGCAGTTATACACCCTTGCTAGAAGGAAACTGGAGCTAACCAGATCCTTTCCCCTGTGGCACTGTGGGGGAATCAGTATCCCCCTGCAAGCAGGGACAGTTGCTGTCACCCCTGCTGGCCTGGCCAGAACAATGACCATGGGGTGGGTGCCTGTGGTGGCAACAGCCCTCCAGGGAGGCTGAGTCTCAGGAGACGAAGAGCTGGAACCAGGGATCCCCAAGTGTAATCCTGTCTCAGCATCGACTCTCTGAGCCTCAGGGCAGGTTGATCCGGGAGTACAGCCACCCCTCCCTGTTCCATTGAGAGTGACAACCCCGAGGCACTGCGGATTGGGACAGGCAATGGCAGAGAGACCTGTAACTGAGCACCATTGTCAAAGAGAACCAGCTTATCTGTATCCTGCAGCATCCACAATGAGTCGGGAGGGAATAACCCCCTCTGCAGTTCATCATCCCAGCCAGAAAACCAGACACCAGTTCTGCACTCATGTTCAGCATTTCCAGTATTCTGAGCAAAATGGTGAGAAAGAGGAAAATGCAGTCGTATGCAAACACCAGACTTCATTCAGGGGTCTTGGGATCTTTTGCCAAAAAAAAAAATTAATAAAATAATGATCAAGCCTTCAGAAAAAAACTGGCAGTTCAAGGGCAAAGGCAATGTAGAAGAAAACTAATCCAAACTAGCTGGTACTTTCAGGTCCTGGTTATATTTTTCTGTCCACAAACAACTTCCCCAAGCCATTCAAGCCAAACTGTTCACAGGATTCTTGGAGCAGGTTTCCCCAGGAGCACTCCTTGCATTATTCCCTGTATTTGTAGGGATGGATCCTTAGAAACCTGGTCTGTTGAGGCTGGAGAAAAACACGAGTTCATCCTCACAGCCCTGTGCTGCACTCCCAGGATCTGCACAGGGCTCCCTGCGACAAACAGAAATGTTTTGTACTTTTGGGTTTTGCCACATCCGGCCGTTGTTACAGACGTGACCGTGGGCCGAAGAACTCGGCGTCACGCACAGGGACCCACCCCCTCAGATGTCATAAATGGGCTTTCCCTGTCCTGCTGCACAGCCAGCAGAGATTCCCACTTGCTTTTGCCTGAGCTGGTGCCCCCTTTACATCCTGGTACCTGCCACCCAGCCAGAGCCTGAGCCTTTAACATGGAACCTCAGCACTGCCTTCTCCCTTCTCCAGTGCAGCAAAGACCACGCCTGGCTCGATGGATACAGCTGAACCACCGCGTGCCCGGGTCCCTCCAAAAGCTACAGAGCCGAAACATCAATACTGTGCAGCCCTTCCCAAGCCACTGGGTAAATGGGCAATAGTATGGGAATGTTTGTCTCACATTCTAGGCTGAGGCTTTGCCTAACTTGCCAGTCTTCCTCCTGGCATCCTGCATTTGGGCCAGGGAGAGCAAGGCTCAACATCCCACGGAGCCATTCCTGGCAAAATGAAAGTAATCCAAAGGAGCAGAGTTTGGAGGTGGAGAGATGGGCAACAATATTCATCAGGAACAGCACACATTTTGTACAGAAAAACCAGCTCCTGTCATCTCAGCAAGATCTGGGCATTAGCAATCCCAAAGCCACAGGCTCTCTTTTGCCAACTCAACCCCTTTCAGTCCACTTGGACAATACCATTGGATTCACCACAAATGTACCTTCCAGCCTGAGGAGTCTGCCCTGCATTTCAAGCCTTCAAAAAGGGAACCAGAAAATGGCAAAAAGTCGTAAGAGCAGACATGCCTTTGACGTCCGATCTCCAGCATTTAAAGGGAACATCACTGAGTTAAAACATGCTAAATTATGATAAAACATGCTTTATCACAGCAAAGATTTATATTTCCATCCAGAAATACAGAAACACAGAATCCCAGAATGGTTGGGTTGGAAGAGACCTTGAATATTATCCCTTTCTAAACCCCTGCCGTGGGCAGGGACACCTTCCAACAGACCAAGCTGCTCCAAGCCCCGTCCAACCTGCTGATGTCAGGGCAGCTCTTTTATGGGGACACATCAGGCCTCGGCTGCAGTGTCCATGCTGGTGTGTTGTGTCTGTCTGGGGGGCACGTGCAGCACTCAGAGGCTTGTCCCACATCTGGTTCTTGGTTTTTTCAGGCATCTGTGTCACTTGCCCTGAACGGGGACTGCTCCATCAGTTAAAATCTTTAGTATTTAGTATCATAACTTGGCTCTCATTACTAGCAGCACTTGTGGCAGTGTCCAATGGCTTTACTTCCTAATTTCTAAGGAGGAAAGCTTTTTGCAGCAGATGTACCTTTTCATCCTCTTTTGATCTAACAAAGGTCAGGGTAGAAAATGCTCATGATATTTCAACACTTCTCAATCTTTCTGATTTACCAGTAACAGAAGATGATAACTGGATAGCAAAATGAATATCACAATCAAGGCACAAGGTTATGGTAGCACTGAGTGTACAGGGGGACAGCACCAGCTCCAGCAGAGCTCAAAACATGCTGCACTGGGTTAGTTCATACAGTGGTCATGTAGTGATGGGACAAGGGGGAAAGGCTTTAAGCTGAAGGAGGGTGGGTTTTGATGGGATATTAGGAAGAAATATTTTTGGTTATGAGGGTGGTGAGGTCCTGGGACAGGTTTGTGGTTGCCCCTGGATCCCTGGCAGTGTCCAAGGCCAGGCTGGATGGGGCTTGGAGCAACCTGGGATAGTGGAAGGTGTTCCAGTCCAGGGGGTGGAACTGGATGAGCTTTAAGGTCCCTTCCAGCCTAAACCATTCTGGGATTCTGATTCTATAAAACAATGCATCTATTGCTTTATAGAAACATCTGTGAAAGCTTTGAAATACATCCCTCTCCAAATATGTATTTTTGTATGGCTTATGACCTTTATCCCAGAATATTTAAACAGAACCTTCTTTACATCCCCCAGAAATGTACTTAAAGAAGAAATAGCTTCATTTGACAATAAACAACACAGAAATAATGTTCTTCAGTAAGTTCTAAAAAGCCATTCAAAATACTCCAAAAGGCCTGAAGGAATGTGAAGAGTGATTTGAAACTGAACTTTAAATGAAGCATCACAGTGTTCCACGATGGTTTTGGTTGGGAGGGACCTTAAAGATTATCCAGTCCCACCCCCTGCCATGGGCAGGGACACCTTCCACTAGACCACATTGCTCCAAGCCCTGTCCAACCTGGCCTTGAACACTTCCAGGGATGGGACAGCCACAGCTGCTCTGGGCAACCTGTGCAGCCAAGAATTCCTTCCCATCTAACCCTGCCCTCTGGCAGTGGGAAGCCATTCCCCCTTGTCCTGTGACTCCAGCCCCTTGTCCAAAGTCCCTCTCCAGCTCTCTTGGAGCCCCTTTGAGCATTGCAAGGGGCTCTGAGGTCTCCCCAGAACCTTCCCTTCCCCAGGCTGAACACCCCCAGCTCTCCCAGCCTTTGACAAATACATGAAGCTGAAGCCTGTGGCAATTATCTTACTGTCTGGTGGTGTCACATCCAACAACCAAAGTGTCCAGCTCTGGTTGTCTCCATCGCACTCTTTTTCCAGGTACCACTATGACAGCACCAAAGCCATGTTACAGCTCAGTCAACTTTGTTCAAAAACACTGAGAAGGAAGTGTCTCCATATGTCTGTACCACGCTGTGCACTGCTGCTCCCAAACAGCAGCCCCTGGAGCCCAGGATCCCTGCTCCAAAGGGTGGGGGGAAACCCCAAACCCACACAACAAAACCTGTCAGCTTCGGGCACTTCAGGCCAGAGGGCAGAAATCTAAAGTGATAAAATGTTTAAAGGATACACATGATACCAGAGCGTGGGTGGGATTTATTTCTTTTTTTTCTTTAATATATCTCTCTCTATGTTTTGCTGTGGGAAGAGCTTCTTCTAGAGCAAGGAGTGGGAGGGAAGGAAACATAACAGAAGGAAAGGAACTGTTGCTACAGGCAACTCAACTCTTACACAATGGTGCAATTTCTGTAGTGGTTATGGAATCACAGAATCACAGAATCATTAAGGTGGGAAAAGACCTCCAGGATCATCAAGTCCAACAGTCAGCCCAGCACCACCACTATGTTCACCACTAACCCATGTCCCCAAGTGCCACAGCCACACATCATTTGAACACTTCCAGGGATGGTGACTTCACCACTGTCCTGGGCAGCCTGTGCCAGTGCCTGACCACCATTTCCATGAAGAAGTTGTCTCCTATACCCAACCCAGACCTCCCCTTCTGCAACTTGAGGCTGTTTCCTCTCGTCCTGTCATTTGTTACCTGGGAAAGAGACTGACCCTTACCTGGCTCCACTGTCCCATCAGGGATTGTACAATTTTTGAGAATTATAGTACAACAAAACTACCTGCAATGGACTATGTAAAATGCAAGATATCAGATTAACCCAGGACTTCTTTACAGGCAAAAATTGCCATCACATGAGCATTATTTCATACACATAATATGATTACTATGCAGCACCTAGTTTGTAATTTTTTCCACCTCCTTCACCCTCTGCTCTTCTACCTGTCTCTCTTCTTTTTACTGTGTACATTAAATGTATTCTTTCGAGATTTCAAGTCCCCTGATTATGTTTTTTCCCCTCAAAGCCAGCATTTTTAAACCATGCTAGGAGAAGAAGGAGATAAAATGGTAACAACTCAACTGAAATGAAGGCAGCTATCTGGAGGAAATACACAGAAATCTGCAGTTCTTCCCACACACCATGGAAGGTGGAATTTTAAGTTATTTAGAAGTTCATCACCATCACTACACCATACACAGAAATTAAGCTTATATTGCAAAACCTCACCTAAAGCTCCTTTGAAAATATGAAACCAAGAATTTGGTGTCCAAGCTGAAGCCTTCTTCATCAACCTTCTGCCCTGAGCCACAGAGGTTTCAGGCAAGACTATCTACTGCAATTTTAATTTAATCTCAAACTGGATTCTCTTTCATCATATTTAACTTGAGTAACTGTAGGGTTTTAATGTTTGCTTATTTGGTATTGATCAAGAAAGTCAATGCTCTCATTGCACAGTCAAGAAAATTGCAACTGTTAATGAAAAAAAGTAATTACATGTAAATGACCTTTCCTACTGCCTATCAAACCAAGAATGACTGAGCAAACAGGATGGGAGAGGGCTTAAGTCACACACTGTACAATTTTATGTGCTACAATAAATTCTGTGGTTTTCCACCTAGGCAATAAAAAATGGGACAGAGGAGTCAATGGCACATAGAAACACTGAGGACAAGCAGCATTTCATTTATAGACAGTGGGACTCTCATTTGGTGGGACACCCCAACCTCACACTGGCTGTGTGGAGAACCAAATTAACCAGGACCCTCATGTCAGGGCTTGGGATGGAGCTGAGGGAAAGGTTCTTCCCCCCGAGGGTGCTGGGCACTGCCCAGGCTCCCCCGGGAATGGTCCCGGCCCCGAGGCTGCCAGAGCTCCAGGAGCGTTTGGACAGCGCTGCCAGGGATGCCCAGGGTGGGGTTGCTGGGGTGTCTGTGCAGGGACAGGGGCTGCACTGACGATCCCTGTGGGTTCATTCCTACACAGGATTTTTTATGGTTCTATGCTCCTCTCACTTTAATGAATCCCTTTACTTAAATCTGAGCAACAGCAACACAATTTCTGGTGTTACTAATGATAGAAGTATAATAATAAATAAAATGTAGTCCACATTTCTCAGTAGTTTAAAATTGCAGTGAGACTCTTCAGTAGCCCACTTTCAGGGACATTCAGCAAACTGGTATTAACTGCTCTTCTCTACCTGTGCATCAGTTCAATACAGATCCACTGAATCCCAGAATGGTTTGGGGTGGGAGGGACCTTCAAGCCCATCCCATTCCACCCCTGCCATGGGCAGGGACATCTTCCACTGTCCCAGATTGCTTCAAGCCCTGTCCAGCCTGGCCTGGAACACTTCCAGAGATGGGGCAGCCACAGCTGCTCTGGGCACCCTGTGCCAGGGCCTCCCCACCCTCACAGTGAAGAATTTCTTCCTCTACAGTAAAGAGTTCCTGGCAGCTTACAGTTTCTAAGGCATCCAACTTACCTTCCTAACAGGGATCTTGCAGTCCAGGTTCATCTGTCAATGCAAGAGATTAGAAAGGAAACCCATCACAAAAATAAATATATTGCAGTGAGGTTTTTAACAGCAAACATCAGCAGGCAAAGAATTAATAACATGTTTAAAAACTATTTAAATAATTCTGGAATCTTGCTTTACCTGAAGTAAGAAAATGTGAGAAGCTGATCAGCTGAGCTTTAGATTCTCTGGAATGAGCCCACAGTTACAGCATCTGAGACTTCCCTTAAAAGCTTTTCTATAAATAACAACTGTGAGTGTTCCGAAAAGCTTTGTAGAAGTCAAGTGGGAGTGCCTGGGGCTGGAAATACAGTTCTGACAAATCCATAGAATCACAGAATCCCAGAATGGTTGGGGTTGGCAGGGATCTTAAAGCTCATCTTATTCCACACCCCGGGGCAGGAACAACTTCCACTGTCCCAGGCTGCTCCAAGCCCTGTCCAGCCTGGCCTTGGACACTGCCAGGGATCCAGGGGCAGCCACAGCTGCTCTGGGCCCCCTGTGCCAGGGCCTCCCCACCCTCCCAGCCAACAATTCCTTCCCAATATCCCATCCATCCCTGCCCTCTGGCAGTGGAAGCCATTCCCTGTGTCCTGTCCCTCCAGGCCCTTGTCTAAACTTCCTCTCCAGCTCTGCTGGAGCCCCTTCAGGCACTCGAAGAGGCTCTGAGGTCTCCATGAATCTTTTTTTTAAATCCTTGTTTACAAAAAGTCCCATTGTCTCTGGAGACAATCAAAGGGATGTGATAGAAGTAAAAAACCAGACAAACATGCTTTCCCTTTAACCAAACCTTGCTACTTTCTCTGGACATTTGCCCATTCTTGGGACTCTGCCTTGGGGTTTGCAGCACTTTGAAATTAATTACTAGACTGCTTTGTCACAGGTCGCCAAACTACCAGGAACAGATCCACTTTTGTGGGAATTTTGATTATAAAAATAGCCAAGTAAGAAATTATATTTGCTCTTTTATCACCAAAATGCACACACCCCCAGCAAATCAACCCTTCAATCTGACCTTGGTGGCAGAGCTTCCTTGGGATGAACATCAGGAGAACGAAGAGCTGATTTCAGAGCTCCTTTCTAAAAATGTTAATGATCTCAGACAACTGAGTGCACGCAGGATTTAACAGCTGCCTGGTAATCTTCTTAACTTCAGTAATCATACAAGAAATTCTCCCTCAAAAGCACACCAAGAGCTGAATATATCACCTCTGTCACTGAGACCGAGTCTTCAAGGGTTTCCATGGATATTTCTGTTCTCTACTGGCATTTTCCCATCACTCACCTGCTGCAGTTTGATGGCTGTGTGCAAGAGGAGAAGTTTTTTCCCCACCTCCTGTCACATCTTTTATTTGGGTGTAGGATTCTGGCATTACTCTCTGAATACTAAACACAAACCCATTGCAGCTGCACTCAGAGCTTACAGGGAAGTCAGATATTTTAACCTTTACCATTTCCAATCTGAGACACAGAGCACATCCTTCAGGATAACTAACCATGACAGTAACAGCAGGAATTTCTCATCAGAATGTATTTTCTCAAGGTGTACATACTTATGCCTTAATAAAATGTTGCCACCCTGTTGAGTAATGGTGATTTTAAAAGCTCCCAGCCACATTACACCGCAATTCAAGACAGGAAGGAAATGCAACATCCATTGAAGCTGCAAAGGGCTCTAGAAAGAGTCAGCTGGAAACCCCACAGAGAAATTTAACTGGAGCACAATTCATTCACATACATTGACAAGGTTTGTCACCATGATGGACATATCTTAATTTTAAAGCTTATAGGAAGTAGCGATCATTTAGCAAAGAATTTCTTATAGCACATTTTTTTGAGTCCATTGTGCACTCAGGTATGTTCTCTTGAAGATTATCACCCCTTCCTGGTGCCAATCACCTGCCTGTGATATCAAGGGCAATTTCCAGGCATAAATAAAAATTACATTTTGGGTTTTTTTCTTTTTATCTGACCCTGCTTATAGTAAGAACGGGAAGAACAAAACCTGTTCTCACTGAAAATGAAGATTTAATTTAGATTTCAAATCTTAATATATGATTTCATAAGTAAAAGCAAAGTAACATTTTCAGGAATTTACAATAGCAATGCAAATAATAGAAATGTGTCATTATCTGTCCCAGCACTGAAAACAGTATTTGCACACAGAAAAAAAAGCCTGACTAATACAAAACCCTACATGAAAACCCATAAATGTATATTTGAAAAATCAGAGTAAGGTGATTATGCACAAAATAAACCAACATGGCATAAGTTCAACAGCTTGATCAAGCATTGTTGAAAAATAATGTTGTAAAAAAGTTAAAAATCATGATGAATATGTCTGAAATCAAAAGCCTCACACAGCAATTTGTCCCGCAAGGAAAGTGTCAACCTCTCCTACTCAGTCATGTCAAACAGGATGTACACCCAGCAGCCCTCAAGGTACACTTTCAGAGAAAGTTGTAGTCTGCTTCGGTTTTGTCACCACCTCTTTCACAAGTTTGCTGCTTCTTTCCTATATTTTTAGCAGTTTGTGAATGAAGAAAACTGGCTCAGTATCCCAATTCTTAGCTATTTAGGAAGACATCCTTAATAGCATTTAAGTTAAAAATCCTTCATACTATTGTCAGCTGTTTGTTCCTAGGAAATCTTTCCCAATTTGTTCTATTCCATCTCATTAGAGCAATTATTAGAGCAACTGGCAGTGGTGGATTAAATTTATTCCTGACATTTGCACCTCTAACCCAACACTGAAGCAATGTCTTTGCTAAAAGCTTTGCTTTGTTAAGCAAAAGCTTCTGCTTGAGCACCTGGCTGGCACTCAGCCTCCCCATTGTCCAACAGGTAACGCTCAAAAGGCACACCTGGCAAAGTTAGAATCTCTGCAAAGATGGGTTGGGAGGTGGGTCTGTGCCAATCTCATGAAATTCAACGAGGCCAGGTGCAACTCCTGCACCTGGGTCAGGGCAATCCCAAGAACAAACCCAGGCTGGGCAGAGAATGGAGCAGCAGCAGCCCTTGGGGAGGACGTGGGGCTGTTGATGGGTGAGAGGCTCAACCTGCCCCGGCCATGGGCACTGACCCCAGAAACCCCCCCTGTGCTGGGCTGAGCCCCCAGCGTGGGCAGCAGGGGAGGGGGGATTCTGCCCCTCTGCCCCGCTCAGGTGAGACCCCACCTGCAGAGCTGCCCCAGCCCTGGGGAACAACATCAGGAGGACGTGGAGCTGCTGGAGCCAGTCCAGAGGAGGCCACGGAGATGCTCCCAGGGCTGGAGCCCCTGTGCTCTGGAGCCAGGCTGGGAGAGCTGGGGGTGCTCACCTGGAGAGGAGAAGGCTCCAGGGAGAGCTCCGAGCCCCTTGCAGGGCCTAAAGGGGCTCCAGGAGAGCTGGAGAGGGACTGGGGACAAGGCATGGAGGGACAGGACACAGGGAATGGCTTCCACTGCCAGAGGGCAGGGTTAGAATTAGTTAGTTCCACTGCCAGAGGGCAGGATATTGGGAAGGAATTGTTGGCTGTGAGGGTGGGGAGGCCCTGGCACAGGGTGCCCAGAGCAGCTGTGGCTGCCCCTGGATCCCTGGAAGTGCCCAAGGCCAGGCTGGACAAAGCTTGGAGCAGCCTGGGATAGTGGAAGATGTCCCTGCCCAGGGGTGTGGAATAAGATGAGATTTAAGATCCTTTCCAACCCAAACCATTCCATGATTCCAAGTCTTTCCAATGGTGAGAAGTCATTCAAATCAAAAGGCAATTCAAGAGTCTCCTTGAACCTTTGTGCGCTGCAAATGCAAACAATTTGAATTATTTCTCTGATGATGGTTATATCAACTACAAAGCTGTAGTTAGGCCTGAGAGATTTTAAGCTTTTTATCACAAGCTGACATGAACATCTCCATGATGCTATACATCAGATGCTTTCAATGTTGCAGAACATTTCTGAATACGTTATAGCTCACACCACTTTCTCCACTCTTAGCATCCCTTCTCTGTGCAGTTCTCAGGATTAGCTGCTGCTAAACTTCTATTCAAGCCACATTTCCAGGCTCAGCAAAGAACAGTTAACTGCTGAGTAACTTCAGATGCCTGGCTGGTCCCACAAACAGACCTGTCACAGCCTCTCTAAGAGTGAGGAGTAAGTACTGGCACCCTCCTGTAAGTACTCTGGGATAGAAGTAGACATTGCGAAAAACTCCAGTAAAGACAGCTCTGAATGACCACACTGTGATCATGTGCATGTTATAAACAGGCTATTGAGAGCTGGCTTTCGTTATATGTTGTATGAGTTATGAGTTAAAATATGAGTCATATTATGAGTTATTAAATATTATGATATTCCCCTGGGGAAACATCAAGATAATGGTATATGTTAAAATGTTTGATGTTCTTGGAATGGTCTGGTTGTGGGATTGGCTTTTGTGGGAGTTGAATGATTTGTGTACTGTAATGTCATTTCTGTAAGCTTACAATGAGACAAGCTGTTGCTGGCCAGACTTTGAAGACACCACCATAAAAGGAGTGGGATTCCATCCAATGAGGACCCGGACGACCACAGCAACAGAGCTGCACCTGCTCCTAAAAGAGTGACAGGGGGCGAAACTATGGAAAACTGTAAATTAATATGCATAAAGCTGATGCAATCACAGGAGTATAAAAGGCAGGACCACCATTTTGTGATCGAGCCTCTGGCATGGCGTCACGCTCCCAGCACTGTCCCTTTTGCTTTGCCAATTTTTTAAAATTCTCAATAAATTTTTAATAACTCATTTCTGTATTGGATCTGGGTTGTTTATAACATGCATGATCATCTTTCCAGGCCACATGAAAAATTTGACAATTCTTGTGCTCAGACATTTTCAAAGCCAGAACTCAGAGTAGACATGAAGTACAATGTCCAAAGATAAGTGAATGCTTGGAGCAAAAGGTTTTTAGAGACATTGACTTGAGCAGTTGTGCTGATATAGCACAGCCTGGTTTTTGGTAGCAGGGGGGAGCCACAGAACTGGCTTCTGTGAGAAGCTGTTAGAAGCTTCCACCATAACCAACAGAGCCAATCTCTGATGGCTCTGAAGATGAACACGCTGCTGGCCCAATTAGAGAGGTTGGTAACGCCTCTGTGATGACATATTTAAGAAGGAAATCAAAACCGCGCAAGGGCAGTTTTTTCCAACGCGTGGCGAGGCACCGCCGCCAGAGGCGATCCCGGCGCTGCGCACAGCCATGCGGCCACCGCGGCCACCGCCCTCTCGGTGCGGCCCGCGATGAGCTTGGTCTGCCTGGCTGCCCTCAGCCAGCCGTGCTGTGGATGGAAGAGCAGGGACAGCGGCAGAGGCTTCTCCTTTTCAGCGCCCCGCATGAAGAGAGGCACTGAATGGCACTGGCGCGGCAGCCATGACCGCCCGCGCAGCGGCAGCCGGGCCGTGTGGCCAGCAGCAGAAACATGGCGAGCAATTCCCTAATGCAGAACCTAGATGAGATCAACTTCTTGGTGCTGTGAGATGCTGCAAGAATCTTTGAATTAGTGAAACTTATTGACAATGATACCTACGAGCAGCAATTTTTCTTCTAGTCAGAGAAAGAGGAGGAAGTGAGAACATGTGGGGAAAGACAACATGGCGGCACCAAGGTCAGTGAAAAGAAAGATGGGGAGGAGGTGCTCCAAACGTCAGAGTCAAAATTCATCTACAAGCTGTGATGAAGACTACAGTAAAAAAACCTGTCCCCCTGTAATCCATGAAGTCCGTGGCAAGTGCGGAAATCCACTCGCAGCCCATAGAAAAGGTGCCCACACCAGAGCGAGTGGAGGCCAGAAAAAGCTATAATCCAGTGGGAGACACGAAGAAAGAGAGAGGGCCCCTACTTCCAAAAACAGAGAAAGAGGGCCCTTGCTTCCAAACTAGAGCAGCCTATCCTTAAAAAATGAACCAGTGAACCAGTGACCCACATCATAGCAGTTCTGGGAAAACTGTTTTGTCTGTGGGAGCAACTCATGGCATAGCAGAAAAAAGAGACTCCTCTCCCTGAGTGAACTGAAAAAGATCTCGGGTACTGAACTGACCGAAACACCCCTCCTTCCCACCACGCTCTGTCTCCCTGCACTGTTGTGGGAAAGAGGAAGGGGCTGGGAAGAAAAAGGTGTTTAAAAGGCTTATTTTACTTCTCATTATCCTCCTCTAACTCTGTTAATAATAAATTTACTTTATACCTTTAAATTTGAGCCTGTTTTTCCCTTAAGAAAATTTTCTCCCAATCCTTATCTCAACTCATGAGCCCTTCATTTTTTCCCCCTCCTCTGCTCAGCTACAGCAGAAGAGAGTGAGTGAACAGTTTTCATAGGTGTATAGCGTTTTAACCAGTGTCAAACCACGACAACAGTCAAAACCAATTGTGAAATAATTTTCAGGAATATTTTAAGAAATAACACTTGAGGTTTGATTGTGCTCTGCTTAAGTTGTTGGGTTTTTTTGAAGTGGTAACGTTATTTCCTTATTAACTGTAACATCAGCCTGACTTTTGAGAAAAATGTGATAGAAAACCTTTCTGCAATGGTTTGGTTTCATAACATAGATGACAACTTCAAGCTAGGAACTTTTGGCAAAGCTAAACAACCCACTTAGATCACACCAGGTTATCCCAAGAGCTAGTTTACTGCTGTGAACTGACTTAAAGCATATACTTCTATCACAGTTTTTATTTCAGAAATGTTTCTGAAAGAGCTTTTCCTTGATGTACATCCTTCTAAAACATAAACAGGCTCTGTGGTGTTCATAACCCTACAAACGTGTCCCACCTCCTGAGGCTCCTCGGATACACATCGCACCTGCTCCTGTGAGCCACAGAGCAGACACCACAGAGCCCACATTGACATGGTTTGCATCCTGCAGGGCTCCTGTTTCCTCGGCTTCCTGCCTGCTGAACAACGCCTTTCTTGTTGCACTTTTGTCATTCTAAGCGCCCCTGGTACGACAGGGCAATATATTCATTTCCCTTTCAATGAAAGTACTGTTTTTCTGTTAAACATTGTGTCCTCTGAACATAAACGGAAAATTTTCTGAAACACTCAGATTAAAAACAAAAAAACACCCTTTGGAGTCTGCAATGTATAAAAAGCTCACAAGCACTGGCAGTTTGATGAGTTTCTTCTTCACTGCCTCACACTGCTGTGTCCCTAAAGCAGGGCTCTGTCACCCCGTGTGCAAGAGCCAACCCACACAGCGAGTCGGGACACTGGTTTTATCACCATTCTGCAGAACAGAGTGCCAGGCCCCTCACAATGCTGGCACACCTGGGAAACGAGCACAGGCTCGTATACAAAAAGCTAACACAGAAAAATGACACAGAAACAGGTGATTGGTCACTCAAACTTCCATCATGTAATTCTTAATGTGCATCCGGTGTCTTGATCCAGCTCATCACACCCTCATTCACACATACAAATTTCCCTGAGGGGCTGTTTTTTAGCATTATTATAATCTAAGGTAACTTCAGGCTGTATTTTCATCCTATCAGCTACCACCAAGTTATTATTTAACCTTACACTCGATTACAGTTTCTGCATGAATCTGTTTGAACAATTGTCAACAAAATAGGGATTTCTGATGTTTTGTTCCTGGGGGCTCCATTGCTCTGCACCCTGTTCTCATGGTGTCAAGTTGCTGTGAACTTTCTGTGAATATTTTAAACTTCATCTGACATAACTACTGCAAGAATTCACACGGAACCTGTTCATTTCAGGCTTCTTATACAACCAGTCCAGTCTTGGCTGCAAGACTTACATGCGGCAGGGACTGAGTGGGTCCCTTCTCACTCGGGATATCCCAGGATTCTGATTCTCCATGTCAAAACATACCTACGTGATCAGCTCTTTGCTGCCTGCAGAGCACACCTGAGGTAGCTGGTTTAGATCCAGGTGACAACATTGTTGGCACATGTGCTTGGTTGGATGCACTGACCTCACCAAGTATGAAGAACTAAAGACCCTTTTGCCCCAACCTGTTTGTCATTTAAGTTTTCAGTAAGGGACAGATTGAGCACCACAACAAGCGTAGAGCAAAGTTCAAAGAGGCCAGGCAGTTACAGGTACATCATGTACTTGCTCTGAAAAATGTGCAGTTTTAGATGTGGTAACTCCTGGGTTAAGCACTTGTGAGATGTTGTAGCTCTTTGCAAACAGCCTTTTGAGGAATAGATCTCTTTTGTCCCACCACAACCACCACGCTGTCACTCAGGTGGCAAACGGGGACAGTCACACAGGTCAGGGGAAAATCCCCCCTTGAGTTTTGTGTCTCTCAGTCAGCTGAGCTCCCTCCACACACCCCTCCAAGGGGGTGGCTGGCCCTGGTTCCAGGCATCAATGGACTCATCAATAACCAGCTGCTGGACTGAAGGCATCCCAGATGTGTTCTCACACTTTCATATAAATTAAGTTAGGAAAGAGATGTTTAGCACGTCAATATACATTTCTTCTTAAAACAGAGGAAGGTTATTTAACAAAAATCATAAGAATTCAGTTGAAAAAAGAAAAGCTATATAACTGTAAGTTCTGAAACAGCACATAATCATTCCACAAAACTACATTTATCATAGAAATATTTGCATTTTACCTGGACAAGAAAGTTTTTCTCATTACTAAAAATAAATCTCAGAGGAAAAGAGAAATGTGAGCCAGTCTTTAGCACTTCTTGCTTCCTTAGCAGGACAAATACAGCAATTTTAGTTACAAATATACTGCTTATTATCTCATTGTTTCAATATATACAAGTTGAGGAAGGTATTTCTAGAGTCCCTCAAAGACTGTACCTATTGAAACTTTCCCCTCCCTGCCTGCCCTACTCCATCAGTGATGGAGTGAGATAAAATACATCGCACCTTAAAAAGGTGAAATGGTAATTCTGTAATGGTTTAATTTCTCAAATTCAGTGCTACAGGGATATCACCTGTTCCATCATAATTTCAAGAAATTAATGGAGAATACTTATAGTTCACAGTTCATCTCATCATATTCTATCAACAAATAGATATGGAAAAATATTGCTTATGCATTCAAGGTACTTCAAATCCTGTTTGGAGACCCGATTATCACAGAGTTATAGAATCATGGGATGGTTTGGATTGGAAGGGAGCTTAAAGCCCATCCAGTTCCACCCCCTGCCACGGGCAGGGTCACCTTCCACTAGACCAGGTTGCTCCAAGTCCCGTCCAGCAGATTTACTGCAGAATGTGCATTAAACACAACCTATTTATGAGAACTGAATTTCTGACAAGAAGCAGATGTTTGAGCAAGAAGGTTGTAATTTCATACTGAATAAATTCTTTGTCTTTTTACATAGAGAGAAGTTTCTCCAGAAAGAGCCTCTGGGCAGGAAGCTCAACCCCTTCTGCGACTGCAGGAAGTTGTTGTTTGAAGTGTCTAATTTGAGAACCAGCTACCTGTACCGCAAGAACTTTCCGATAAAACATAGACTTACAGAAGCTATGGATGCTGGATTCCAGCAGCAGTGATCCTGCTTGCTCTTCATAGTTGCTCACAGATATTTGTTGTTCATAACTAATTATCCTGTATACAGAATTCCAACAGAAAAAAGAGGAATAAAGCAGACTGTAGTAAAAGATAGTTGTTTTTATTTGATTGACATGGCAGACAGCAGACAATTCATAAATTCAATTTCTTATTCTGCCTCAAATATTGCACAATTGTTTCTAGAAAAATACCTACGGACACCTTTGTGGTGTTAGAAGGAAATGGGTTGGGAGCAGGAAGAGGGTAATCGTGCTCACTCTGGGAGAGCTCAGCTGGAGGTGCAGGGAAGCAGCAGGAACCACTGACAGCAACTCTGGGCAAGAAAGTACTTTTAATTCATTCCCATAAGAGGTCCATTCAATTTCCAGATGGTTCCCAGTTTGAGTCAACCCAAAATTAGATTATGTCACAAACTTCTAAAGCAAGACACCTCATTAAAACTTACACAATCCAGTGTTCTTGCCAGCATGACAGGTACCAATTCAAAATAGGTAATTTAGCAATGGGGGAGAAAAATGGGTAAGATTTGTTAATTTTGACTCTCTAGAAATAAGGAGGTCTGGAACACTGATAAAAAAGAAACACATCATCTCACTATTCAAAGGAAGCAGGTAAGGTTGCTGAAGTCTAGAAGCACTTCTGACATTTACTAGAGGGTCAAAGCTGATTCATTAACTCATTATCATGCATTACCTCTGGCAATGCCTAGAGATATTTATTAAGGTCTGAAACACATCCTATTAGAGAAAAAAGCCCATCCCTCAAAAATGGAGGTCTGAGATCAATCCCACACACAACTCCTTTAGTCACTTGAGTCGAAGGCGGGGATTGTCCCACTCTGCTCTACACTGGGGCAGCCTCACCTCCAGTGCTGGGGGCACTTTGGGCACCACGAGATCAGAAGGATCCAAAGCTGTTGGAGAGTGTCCAGAGGAGGACACGGAGCTGGGGAAGGGGCTGAGGAGCGGCTGAGGGCACTTGGCTCGTTNACTCGACTGTGGGTCCCTTCGAACCATGGTTCTGGGATTCAGGTACCATGACAGCTGACATGGAGCCAGAGGCTTCACAAAGGCTGCAGTGCCAGGGCAAAGCACAGCCCTGGCACCCTGACCATCTGTTGGCCACCAGCCTGAAAACATCAGAGTCACCAATAACATCTGTGTGTCCCCAGAGGTCTTTGAGCCACAGACACCTGACAGGTACCTCACCAGGGCCACTGTGTTCCGCTGCCTACAGAGAGAGTCAAGACTGGCTGACACAGGAGTCAGGAAACCTCAGCAACACCCACATGGAGGAGAAAATCATGCAATGGAGATAAAGTGACTGTGTGAAGTCTGTCACACAGGTACTACCTGGCAATAAGCATATTGTTGGAGGTTAGGATTTTTCCTTTTTTTTCCTCAGGATATTTTCTCCCATTTGTTGCCTGAGAGATGGTTAACGATACTTAAGAGACAAAAAGATGTGCTGGGAGGAGGAGGAGAAGGAAAGGTGCAGTTTGCTACCGTCCCATAGCTGGGGGGCTTTCCCTTGGGAAGTGCAGAGGAGATTTTGGCTGGGGGTCAGGGGCTGGGCTCAGCTCCTCGCTCGCTCTCAGGACTGGAAGTGAGCCTGTCGAGCTGTGGCTGTGGGGAGAATTCGCTGCCACCATGGAGTTCTGTCCTGCACTGCTTTCTCCTGACTTGGGAGAGCTTCTGCTAGCAAGAGCAGCTGTTGAACTGGGACCTTTCCAACACCCAACCTCACTGGGAAGGGGATCCCTCGCCCTCCCAGAGGGAGCGTCTCCCAGCTGCTTGTGGAAGCCCGCCTGCTGCTGCCCAGACCCACTGCTTTCTGCTGCTGCTTCAGGCCTTTTGGCTACACTTTAACATCCTGTGCCCACCAAGATATCCTGCAGCTCCTGGCATGGCTCTGGAGTTTTTGCTACACTTTTTTTGCCACCTGGGTGTGTCCGNTCACGTCTGTCCAGCAGAATATCCTGTCTCCGATGGTGCCTATAAGCAAATGCTGAGGAAAGAGGCAGCACAGAATCCTCCCTCACAAGTCCCTGTGCTTCAACTGTCAGCCCCTAGAATAACCCAAGCCTGTCATAATTTGTCCTTTGGTAAAGCTCAAAACATCTCTGAAGTACTTGCTCAGCTTGCTTTTTTTTTCTGTTTAACTTTCTGTAGGCGCAACATCCTCGAGCATCCCACGGATACAGTGCCTATTCTCAGGATCCTCGCCTCCTCCATCTGCGTTGAAGCCAGCTCCTCATAGCCTCGCTAGCAACCCAAGCTCGTGCAGTGCAGGAAGAGACAGCAAACAATCAGTTCCTATTCAGTGTCTTTGTGCCACTTCAGATCCCGTATCTGCTTTAAATCATCTCTCCAGGCTGAAAAGTTCCAGCCTGCTCTGTCATTCTTGCAATGGCAGCTCTGCTATGCTTTTGATTATGAAAAATTTTTTTTATTATTGTCTTTTTTATTATTTTAATATTGTTTTTATTATTGTCAGGCCCTCCCCACATCCTACATATCCTCTTCAAGAATCACAGAATTGTCGAGGTTGGAAAAGACATCTAAGTCCAACCATCTACTCAGCACCACACCATGCTCACCACTAATCCACGTCCTCAAGTGCCACATCCACATAGTTTTTGAACACTTCCAGGGATGGAGACTCCACCTCTGCACTGGACAGCCTGTGCCAGGGCTTGACAACCCCTTCTATGAAGAAATGTCTTGAAGACAAGAGGAACAGAACTGCATGCCATCCATATCCTGAGCACAGGTGAATCACTATCATTGTACGAAACAGCAGCATAATGTTCTCTGTCTTCTATTTTTGTTCTTAATGTCTGACATTTTATAAGCTAATGCTCTGCAACATCATAAGCTCTAATATTTTGCTCCTGAGTGGTGATGGCCAGCATAGCTTCTCATCTTGTGGAAAAGCCAGGAGAATTTCCCCCATTTACTTTTGTATGTTAACTATTCAGTCATGCATGATGGCTTCCTGTAACTCCTCACGTCTGCCCTGCAGAACATTGGATTATGTCACCTCACTGCCCATCTCTTTTTCACACAATGAATATACTGACCCACAACTCACTGTGAAGTTTAAAACACACTGTGTGACTCATGCCACACCATGTCACCAGCATCACCTCCTATAATCTGACAGAAATATCTCCTCACACAAGAGGGAGACTTCAACATAAAATGTACCAGAAACAACCCAAATCTCTTAATCTCCAACCAATTAATTCCAAATTTCACTGGGGTTCTAACAGACTTTAATGCATAGAGCCAATTGTGTGCTGGATCCCAGCACCTCTTACAGCCAAGAAACTAAGATTCAATTAATATCATACTATTACAGAGCTGTAAGTGATACGTGTATTCTGAGAACAAAATATGTTCAATTCTGTTTTCCTAGTGGTCCATGGAAACTGTGGGAATTGCAGTCTTCAGTCCTAGAAGGGATTTCTCCCTGTATGAACCACACAGTTTATTCCAAGAGGTAATCTGGTGGCCCCACGGTTCTCACCCTTCTCTACATTACACCAGGCACAGGCAGCATTTCAAACAACCTTTCCTAGCTTAAAACCCATACTGACAATCTTGTTTTGGAGAAAGAATAACAAAAGGCCATTATGTTTGGCATATCAGGTCTACAGACTTGCTATCACTGGCATTAAACACAGACCAGGTAAAGAATTGCCACTGTGGGCAAGGAGGGCTAATCATTGAAAAATGCATTTATTATGGGAGCTGGATAATGGTCCTGTTCTTTCCCTGTCCTCTACAGAACAAATCCTCACTGCTGTGACCATGGAGCATCCAACAAGGATTATGAGCATTTTCTGTTCCAGCACAAGTGTCTCTACCTTTGACTGGAGCTCCTTGGCAGCTCCTTCCTCCTCCAAACATCCCATCCTATGCTCGGCAGTAATTTAGTACTTGCCCTTAGAAGCAAATCCTTTGACTTTGTCCCAGTTTAGGCCAAATTCAAGGGAAATGTCCAAGAGGACGTCTCCTCAAAGAAAAGCAGGGTACTGCCGCCCCTCCCCCACCAGTTTCGGGAAAGGAAAATATTCCTTGGAGGAATGTGAAAGGGAGAAAAAGAACTATTTATTTAACTAACACACAGGAAAACAACAACAATGCCAAACAACGAAATCTCTCTCACTGTGGAGATGAAACCTGGAAGATTTCAGAGTCCTCCTGCGGGGGTGGTCTCTCTCCTCTTCCTTGGAGCTGGGTGCCCCACTCCAGGCCAGGGGAGGGTCCCCCAGTGGAGTTCAGACACTCTGGTGGTTTGAGCAAGTCCAAAGGAGAAGGAAACAAAACCAAGTTTTTCTCTCTGTCTCTCTCCGAAGAAAAAGAGCCAAAAAGCTGGCTGGAAACAGCAGGAAGGGTGCTTCCTCCACTCTTCTCCCCACACAGCCGAACGCAGAGGAGTAGCGACCTTGAAGCACAGACTGCTTTGAAAAGTTCGTCTGGCCTTTTCCTCTCTCCTCTCCCGGGCTCAGTTTAAAGGCACAGGAATCGTGTTTGGGCATAGAGTGATGGTAGGGGATACACATCATAAGGTCACCCCAAGACAGGCTTATGACAAATATCTAACCTGTATTTTCCTTTTATTTTACTTCTTGTTATAACTCCACTTTGTGATCTTCATGACAAAAGATGAAGTAGGTCATTAGTAGATACGTCAAATTAGCCTGGAGAAATTAGCCTGGGGAAAAGAAGGCTCAGGGGGGACCTTCTTGCTCTCCACAACTCCCTGACAGGAGGGTGCAGCCAGGTGGGGGTCAGGCTCTGCTCCTAGGGAACAAGGGGCAGGAGGAGAGAAACAGCTTCAATTTGTGCCAGGGGAGGTACACATTGAATATTAGGGGGAAATTCTGCATGGAAAGGGTTGTCTGCCCAACACATTGGTGGAGTCACCATCCCTGGAAATGTTTGAAAAACATGTGAATGTGGTACTTAGGGACACGGACTTGATCTTAAAAGTCTTTTCCAACCTAAACAATTCCGGATTCTATGAAATGCTAATGACAGAGTGGGTTGGAGGTGTTACAGCACCATGTGTACTGATGGTCAGTCTAGGCAGTTTTCTACTCTCCCAAAGCTTCACAAACTGACAATTTTTTCTTCAAGATGTCAAATCTACTCCTTTATCAGAGCTCCCGACCTGCACCCAGCACAGACATGCCCCATGCTTTCAGAAAGAGAACAAAATGCTAATGTATCCTTATAGACTAAAAGCTGCTGATGAATTTATTCATCCTTGATACCAAAGCAGAGGTATTCCTATGAAACTGATCAAAAACATTCTATGAGCTTCATTGTCTGCTGAAGTGCTCTCAGTACATAGATTAAAAGAGCAAATCAAAGCAACTCCCTAGTTAAGCAAACTCCCAACCAGCCCACTAGTTCAAAGCCACAAGTCTGAACAAAAGGTCTGTTTTTTTCCTTGGAAAGCATTAGCAATGTATGTCTGTAATAAGTCTCATGAGATGTAAAGACAATGACTCACTTCATTATCTTCAAAGCATGAGAACAAAATACTCTGCTGAGACAAAAGTCCCTCAGAAATGCTGATACCCGTTGCACTTTGCTCTCTGGTGGCAGCAAGGAACAATAAAACAATTCCAATAAACCTCCGCAAAAACAGAACTGCAGAGATTACAGGATTTTAGTCTGGATTTCTGTGTTATACACACTCATCTTACAGCTCCAAAAAGGCTCCCTTTGAGGAACAGGCCTGCAAATTAAACCAAAAGTCTCAAAACTAAATATGTGCAGAGCTGAGGAGCAAAATGCCAGCAGTGAAAGTTCTGGTGGCCAGAGGAAAGGAACTCCGTGGGACATGGTAATTGTTTCTGTGGATAATCACAAGGGGTTAGTTCAATACATTCCAAAACTGACACTTCTACTACATGCAATAAAAACCTGCAAAATCTTCATAACTTGACACTATGCCAAACCAGGAAATTTCAAATTTAATTCACCCAGAGCCCTTACTGCCCACAAGCCACATCCCTTTCCTCTTGAAGTTGTCTGAGTACTTACATTGGACAGGTCTGTTTTATCTGCTCTATCAGGCAGCCACAGGTGACAGGAACCAATTTCTCCTAAAATGATCAGAAATCCTGACTCTAGTCCAGGAAATAAACGTAGTTGATGAAAGCTCAGGAACACAACCATGATGTCACAAAGCCCCTGCCTGAAGACACAGTGCTGCTGGCAAAGCATTCCTATCAGGAGTCCCAGGGAATTACTTGCCATAACCTAGACCAAAAGCTGAGTTTTATTAATCCTGATGCACTATTACTTCCAGAGTTACACGAGGAGAATTACGCAGCAGTAAAATTCAAACTGCATTAAACTGCTGTGTGGCAAAGGAAGTTCCAAAATGGGGTTTTCTTTTAATTATCCCATCATCCAAAATCCACATTGAAATGCCTAGATGAACTGTGAAGGCTTAGAGAACACTGAAGTTAGTGACAACTGAGTGTTGGTTCCGGGGGTGCTCTGGGTGGGGTGCTGTGAGTCTGAAACCGACTTCTGGCTGAAAGTTGCTCGGCAGC
>VZTH01011119.1:0-41353 GCA_013397815.1 Aleadryas rufinucha
GGAGCCCTGCTGTGCTCCCATCCGCTTCCCCATGGTTTGCTGCTGAGGACATAGAGGGTGTGGGAATTTGGAAAGATCCAGGGATGGGAAAACAAAGCAGACATTTAAGCTGTGCTGGGGCGTCACCCACTGCGGGGAGGGCTGGGAGACCCCTGCCTGCACACCCTATGCCCCCTCCCCCGGGAAGCTCATTACTGAGGGGCGTTACCGGTGGCTTCATTGTAGTAGACATTGATCCTCTCCAGCTGCAGCTCACTGTCCCCGTGGTAGCTGCCCGTAGGGTCGATGCCGTGCTCATCGCTGATGACCTCCCAGAACTGAGAGGACCGGAGGGTGGTCAGTGCCGCCACGCCCCTCTCTCGCCCCCTGGCCAAATCCCCGCCACGTGGCGAGCGGGGATTCGCCGCGCGTGGGTGCGGCCCCCCGGCCAGACGGAGCCGCCACCGCGCCCCGCGCACCCCCCGCACCGACGGGAGGGGTGTGGCACCGGCTCGGTGCCCCTTCCCCCGCTCTCCCGGGACCCCTGCAGCCCGCGAGGGGCTGACGGACGGCAACTGATGCCCCCGCCGGACCCTCCTTCCTCAAGGCGTGCCACACCCATGGCGGAAAAGCCCCACCGCGCTCCCCACCTAAG
Source organism: Aleadryas rufinucha (assembly GCA_013397815.1). Classification (NCBI taxonomy): domain Eukaryota; kingdom Metazoa; phylum Chordata; class Aves; order Passeriformes; genus Aleadryas; species Aleadryas rufinucha. Next base: position 635 of record VZTH01011119.1, read on the forward strand.
ATGCAACAGCCGGAAGCCGTTCAGCACGGACCCTCCCAGGGAAGGGTCAGCCCGACCGTGCTCCGCAGGGGGAAGCTGAGGTCTCTCCCTCCCGGCAGCGCTCTCCCCGGCACACGCGGAACCCGGCTGAGCGGGCACCGCCCCACGCGCGGAGTCTCGGGAGGACGAGCGGGACGCCGGTCTGTACCTTGGCGCCGATCTGGTTACCGCACTGCCCGGCCTGGATGTGCACGATCTCACGCATGGTACCGGTGTCCGAAGGTGCCGCCCCGCTGCTCCTGCCGCCTTCACCGCCTGCTCCGCCCGCTCCCGCACTCGCCGCTGCGGCGGCCGCGCCCCTCGCCNCCCACGTGTGAACCGCGGAACCTCCCTGCGGCCGCCCTCCCCCCCTCCGCCCTCCCGCGGCCGCCGCCGACGCAGCCTTTTGTTCCCCGAGACGCTCAGCCTTCCCTGCCGCAGCAGCGGGCGTTGCCGTCGGGGGGGTGGGAGGGGGAACCCCGCGGCTGCCCCCGCCCCCCCGCCGGTGTCTCCGTTCACACGGTGCCGGCGGGAAACTCCCTTCCCCGTGGGGGCACCGTACACTCGCCAGCATCACCAGGCGCCCGTGTTTTCCGCCCGTGTGCCCGCACCAGCCCGCACCGGCGGTCAAGAGCCCCGCGCCCTAACCCGGTTTATCTGCCCCCGGCACGATGCGGGTGGGCTTCCCCTCAGCACGGGCTGTGCGGTGTAAAGCGTAACCTCCTGTCTGCCAGCCCTGCCCTCGAAGGATCCCCGCTTGCCTCTCCTCGGTGCCGAGCTCGGCTTCTCTTTCTATGCCTAAAAAGGTCGGATTTGGTCGCCGAAGCTGAGCCAGGAGCCGCTCTCCAGCCAAGCGCCCTGCTCCGCGCTGCCGCCCGTCCGGCCGGAGACACCAGCGGCCCGCAGGCAGACAATAGACAGCGCGGGTGCTGCTGCACAGGGCCAGGGGGCTTGAGGGGGGTGGTTCCCTCAGCTCTGCAGCAAGCGGGTCTTGCTCTTCGTCGCTTCGTTGCGGATTACAGGTGCTGAGGGATGAAGAAAAGAAAGGCGGAGGGGAGCAGGGAAGGATTGAACGTGTGGTCCCCAGAGATGATTTCTAGTGCCCCACTCTATTTTCGAGCAGCCCCGTATGTCACCGCGGGCATTACAGCGGCCGCAGGGAGGGCAGGCGGGGCCGCGGCGGCGGGCACGGCACGGCACATGCCCACGCCGCCGGAGGAGGAGGAGGTGGGGGGGAGGAAGAGCACGGGCAGGGCGGCACGGTTCCCGCCGTGCCCGGTGCCCTTCGGGGCGGTCAGCCCGGCGTGGCGGCTCCTCCTCGGCATCGCCTGTTTCACACCACGGTGTCGGTGTGCGTGTGCAGCGGAGGGAGGGTGCGGCCCCGCCGGAAGGCTGCTCCGAGCCCCTGGCGGGCTCCCCGCAGCCAGCGCCGGGCGGGACTCCCCTAAACCCCATTTTAGTGACCCGCTAGATGAAGGCTACTTCATCTATTCTACACTTCAGCTCTTCTAGGGGTGCAGATTAAAGCACATCACCATTTTCAACCCGTATTTCTTCAAGATATTACTTCTTTTTTCCCCCTCCTTTGTTCTATCCACGTGCCGATGTCCCTAATCTCTCTAACCTGGTTTATTCGGATCGATAACCTTGCCTATGGATGATTCCAGATCTGATTTTACCTTCCTCCAAGGCAATCTGCAGCACAACCCGGTTTCCTCTGATTGATATGCCAACGTATCCACATCTTTCTTTTGTTTGCCTTACGGTGAGAAGGCATCCCATCTCCAAAAGGCATGCTGAAAATACACCCTCACGTTTGTCTCTTCAGTAGTGATTTTGAGAAAAATTAATCCGATCATTTGCAGTCCCTGTGAAATCTGTTTTTACTGGCCTAAGCCAGGAGCAATTTAATTATTTGGTTGACTACGCTTCGCAAATAATGTGTAGCTGTAATTCCAAGCGAACATTTTTTTGTGGCATGCTAACTGCATAATCAACATCCTCATCTATAATTATTTGTTCAAGAATAGCTTGCAGATTAGTAGCTCCAGGGGACCACTGACCGCTCCAGGTAATGATTCAAAGTAATGCCAGTCTTTCCCATGGCTGTGATGGGTGTGCTCCTGAAAACCCTGTCACAGCAAAACTCGGTAACAGCAGAGCTGGTGCAAAATACAGGTACTGTGACTGTTTGCTACTATTATTTCCAAGTATCCTGCGTGTTGTACACTGCATATTATTTTTTTACGAGAAGAATTACTGAAATTTCGGTGTGGAGGGGAGTAGCTGATTTTACACATCCTCCATACCTACGCTAAGCTTATTCCTAACAGCTTGAGGCTTCAAAGGAAGCCATTTTAAAATCCAATTCAAGGAAAACAGATTATTAACAGTGGAGGAAAGAAACCCACCCCAGCTGCCTTGCCTTAAAATAAACTAATACACATTTGTGAAGCAGGGGGGATGCAAGTATATTTGCTGTATATAACTTGTTGGGACTGTAAGAAAAATAAAATAGGTGAAATGTTTATTTCTAAAATAAACAGCTGCTTTTCAGAGGGATGACTGGGGAAACCCAGGTCTAGCTTTTCTGCAGCCCCTAGACCAGACTCCTTAGAAGTGAATAGCAGCCGTTCAAATCACTTCAGGAGACTTTAGACAAAGTCCATTTTAATTCGAAGGTGAGTGTTTGGGACGGAGCGTTTCTCAAAGGTTCGGCACAGCTTGTTGTGAATTACTTGCAGGGAAATGAAGTGTTCAGCTGTTCGGTGCCCGTGCCTCTCTCCCCCTTCTCCGGATCTGCCTCACACTGATGTGTTTGTCAGTGCAGCCCCTGCCCCAGCCCCGGGGCCGGCCCTGGCTGGGCTCCTCCATCCCCATCTCCCCGGCAACCGCCCCCCTCGGCAGAAACGAGCTGCACAAAAAAAGAAAAAGGAACAAAAAAAAAAAAGCCTGCAACATTTTCATTCGCCAGGCTGATTTCCCAGGGTGTAAAAGCACTGTGGGTAGGGGACTGCGGAAACAGCGGCAGGGCGGGTGAAATGCCAGCTTGCAAGGTTGTTCACAGTCGTTCTCGATATTAGAGAGGAGGAATAATACAATCACAGTCAAGGGTTTGTTTAACGAAACTCAGAGGATCAACCCAGTTTTGTCCAATGTGTCCTCTCCCGGCTCCCTTTTGTGGTTCCCATCCTCCCACTGCAAGGTTGGGTGTGATCACCGTCAGAGCCTCTGTCTTCTGCTATTGAAGTGGTCACTGATGAAAGAAAGTCCTGGTTTCCTTGCTAGATGCAGAAGGTTGCAAAAGCCAGCTAACAAAAGCCCAAGGGAAAGACTTACTCATTTTACTCTATAATAGAAAATACGTGCTTCTGTGGGATGTACTGCAGCATGGTTTGTGGGTCATTAGAACATTTTTTCTAAAAAGAAACTTGCACCCGTCCCATGGCTCAGCATCACATTTTACAGAGATCTCATTTCTTGTCTATGGCTCCTCTCAGAAGGATGGAAATTCCTTACAGATCTTGACGTTATGCCCAAACCCCCAAAAGAGGCACCTAGACCTTCAGTATATTGAGGGGAGGGATGCAGTATTATACAGAAATTAGAAAGAAGTTTGGAGCCTCACGAGTTGAGGTCTTAGACCACAGACCAAGCTGGACATCTAGGGTGGCTCGTTAGGTCATTTAGGGCAAACCAATACTTTGCTCTTCAGCGTGAATCATTGTAACTCAGCAGAGGGTCAGTGAGGAGTGGGCTGGGAGGACCCTGTGTACATTTGAGAGGAGCTCGGGGTGGTGCAGATGGAGAAGGAACAGTTTGCAAACAAAATTTTTTGAGTATCTCCATTCCCATGTGTCTTCATGGTTTTGCATGCAGGTTGCTTGCAGTCTGTGTCAGTGGCTGGAGCCAGCTGTGCCAGCTGCTGGAAAAGGACAAGGCTGGTAGTAGCCACAGCTGTGTGCTGTGACTCTCATTACCCTTGCCCCCAGCAAAACCCCTGGCTGTAACAGCCCAGCTGCACTGCCCGGACCCAGGCTCCTGAGAAAATTGCTAAGCTGTGGGAAAGCCAGCAGCACAACCCCCTGCCTCACATGGAAAGGAACAAATGCAGGCAGAGAGAAGATTATAGGAATATGATCGTCAGTGGCTGAAGGACAGGGTACAATCAACACCAGCATGGGAAGCTGTGAGATCCTAAAGGAAGAAAACAGAGAGGCGACAGAAAACTGCAATGCATCAACACTGAGGGTGTATTCACGGGAGCAGCAAAGTCCAGCCCTCCTCCCTCTGCCTGCAGCTGTCCAGTCAGCACACCAGAGTCTGTCTCTGCCCATCAGTGCAGTGCTTAAACCCCACAGCTCATCAAGGCCAAGCTGTCTTCAGGCCACAGTACCCAGGGTTAATGCTGATGTGTGCCTGATGAGACATGCCCAGGGTGACCCAGGACTGGGCAGTGAGGGGTGGTTACACTGCCAGCAGTGGCCCCACACCATTCTGTCTGCCAGTGGCTGAGGTCTGGGCCATGGATATGCTGTATCCACAGCCCGCGTGTTCTCCCAGGCAGCACCCCAGGGGAACAGGGTCACTCCTATGGTGCTGCCACACTTGCCAGTGGGCCCCAGGGCCAGGGCAGATGTCCCATAGCCCCTGCCAGGGCTGCCCATCCTGGGGCATCCCTGGCCTCACCCCTGGTGGGGCCAAGGGCTTCTGGTGCATCCTCCCCACAACAGGCTTCAGCCGGATCTCAAGATAATTTTTTCCTCTTTTACTGCTGCTACAAGTCATTGTTACTAGCCAATAATTAAAACTCTGTGACTGTTTAATTTTTTCTGAGAGCACCTGCCTGCTCACCAGTTCCTCTTTACTACACAACGTAAGGATTGCTTTCATGAAACAAAAGCTGGAGAAGGCTCTTAGCCAGAACCCCACTCAGTACTCTCAGAAAGGAAATCCCCCAGCCTCAGCTAAAGGACTTTCATTGTAGCACCTTGTCAGCAAAAATTACAGCAGTAAGAAGCCCCAGAGGAGGCTCTAAAGGACAGCCCGGGACCATATGACACCTTTCACATGCGTAGAGCCACATATTGTGCACTTGGTCTCCCCTAGCACATAAAGGACCTGTGACAGTGTTATTTCCTGGTTCATCTCGTTTACAATAAGGCTGATGGGTGTGCCCCATATAAGCAAATTACAATAATAATAATAGTTCAAGCATCTATAAAGTCTTCAAGAATATTTAACACGTGGGAATACAAACTACAGAAGTGCAAAAGAGAGATGAAAAATGGTTTCTCTAATTAGGAAATTACTAAATGAAGAGAAGCAAAGAGAAATTAAGAAGAGGCAAAGGGCAGTTTGTGTACTACCGGGTGAGAGTGTTGATGAGAAATTGATCTGCTCTCAAATAAATCCTCTTGCCTGGCCACCAAACGTGGCAAGATGTTGAATGGACGCTGGGGTCCCTGAACCAATGATGGGAAGGCTTTTTGATTCCTGTGTGCTCTGCTTGCCAGGCATAAATATTAATAAGGTTCCAGCCTCAGAACTGTTGCTGATGCAGCTGTTTCTACATTCATGTGGAACAAATTCAGTAAATGCAAAAGAGCAAAGCATGAAAGAAAATATTCACTTGCTTGTCTGAGTTATTCTTGAAATCTGGTCTTAGTCCTTTCTTTCCTAAACAGGATTTTTCTGGGGGAGGGCAGTGTGTGTGTATGTTCGGGCTGAAGTAAGATGGGGTAAATTTGCACAGTTTGAGGATCTTGTTGCAAATGGCAGTGTCAGAGGGTAGAACCGCTGTCAGACCCTCATTTGCAGCCGCCAGGTCAGAATCTGGAACTGCAGCGCTACAGGAGCCACATGCCCAGCAAATACTTCTTTTTTGTTTCGATTCCCCTCGGTTAAAAATTTTCTCTTTCCACCCCAGCAACTCATCCTTGCAACTCTGATAGCAACACGCTGCCCTGCATCAGTACTAAGTCGAGCTTCTACTGAATACGTTGCCTCCCTCGACCAGCTCGGGTTTGGTATGTTAGGGAAGCAGGAGTCTTTGTAACCGGTTTGAACAAAGAATTTTTTTCAAGGTCTTCTGCCACCACCCTGCTCTCTCCTCCCTGCAGTTACATTGCGGCTGGCAGCGCTGCTTGCTGCAAGAAAGAGTGTGCTTGTCAACTCGTTAACACTCTCTTTTTCCCTTTGCTAAAGGCATGGTCGTGCAAATTAATTGTAAAGCCCTTATCAAGCAGCTGCGTTAGCCTCTCAGGTGCCTCTGATACGCATTTTCAGAAGACTAGAAAGAAAAGAAATACGATTTTGAAGGGTGAAAAAACCGGCCCCAGATCACTCATGTGTACTAAATCTCTGTCTTACTGGCAAAGAAAATGACTGAGAGATTTCTCTCTCCCCGGCACCAGTTGCCGTCCCGTGTTGGGCTGGAGGGAGATGATCTGGGCGCCAAGAGCTTGCAGCCGAGAAAAGCAGGATTTGGGGGAGCTGCGCAGGGCTGCGCTGTGCTGTCAGTACAGCACTACAACCGTTCTCCTGATGGCAGGATTTACACAAAGGCTTTGATCGTCTGGTTTATTAAAGCTGGAAGCATCCTCACCAAGACAGAACAGAGAACACAGATGAAAACGCCATTTCCAGCCTTTCCTTCCCCTTGTGCTTTAAGGAATCCCTGCGCTGGAGTTGCGGTGATGGGGAAAAGGCAGCAAAATTGGGGTGTGGTGACAACAGGGCCACTGCACCAGTTCTGACATTGTCACTCGGGGAGATCAGAGTAGGTGATTGATAGGCGCTTGTAGAGGAGCAGGGGAGGGAGTTGACCCGTGCCAGCAGAGTTGCCCAGGTTTTACGGGCTGAGGCCTCACCTCGGCACAGGTGGGGATGCAGGTAGGTAAGCAAACCATCCAGCACTGCCTCTGAGCACACCCTGCAGCATTTTACACAATGGCTAAGTGAGGTTCATCATTACAAGGTTTATCTTCTGCTCACAGGAGCGGGTGTTTTTTCAATTGATTTGTGTAGAGTCTGGCTCAGATTCTGAATGTATTAAAAAAGGATATCACTCCCAAATGGCACGAATTCCTTTGTCCTGCTCTCTCCTCCCATTTTCCCATTTATGGGTCTTCACAGGATTTAGGGATGCTTTTCCCTTGATTAGTGTTTGCCTCATGAGAAACATAACTTCATGCACACACAAATCTTTCAATCCTGAGGAAGGCCACCATCCACCCCGGTACACTGTAACAGCAGCAACAGTGCAGGGCACCAGCTTTTTCAAACACAAAAGCAGAAAAGGGAGATAATTTCTCATGCTTTCTGAGAGGCGGCAGAGAAGGATATTTTTCAGCTGCTGCTCAAGAGCAGGACACAGACTTTTGTTTGTACGAAGATGCAGTTTGAGCCCCTTGGGTTCTTACTTTTAAAATGCAGTAAAGAGACTGATAACATTTTCCTAGGGTGGTGTGTTCTGACAGCGAAACTATTCTGTCTGTTCTGTTGTCATGCAAATAGGGAACACTCCTATCTTTGGCTACTAATGTGAAGTATTGTTTTAAATGTTTTTTAACTCAGGAATTTGGAAACAGGTCCCTGAAGTGATGTTTGTGGAAGTTATACTCCGTGTAATCATCAATAACATCAGATACACCGATGAGGTGGTAGCAGTAGCTGTTTGACACACTTGGGCTAGGAAATAAAACATGTCCCTGATCTAAAGCATGCTTTTCAAGAACCGTACTAGGAACTTGGAGATCCTGGCCAAAGCAGCCATATCCTTACAGATCAGGTTACATTTGCTGCTCTCTAGCAATGTACAAACTATTGTTTGAGATATTCACTCTTTCTGCTAAACCACTGTGTTCAAGAGAGCAGGAAGGAAAAGGTAAGAGAAAATTCTGGACTGAGCTGAGGAACTTTTGAGTGAAGACTGGAAGGCTGCTAAGGGACAATGCCGGGCCTGTTAACTTCCCTCCTTGCCCAGGGAGGAGGATGCAAAATAATCAAAGCTGATTTTGTACAGCTAGTTTTGCTTGCAAATGGAAAAATGAAAAGGCCATGGCATCACTTTAAAAAGTAATGAAAGAGAGTGGCTGTTTGGAGAACCAGACTGCAAGGCAGGACCTTGCTGGCATGTTTGAGAATGGAAGAAGCCATATGCAGGCCCATCCAGTTGGACCTGCAGGTTAAGCATCTTGTGACGGAGACTAATAAGTCCAAGGCTCAGTGTGAGGGTCAAAAGAAGATTCATGGAAATCCTGGCATCAGCGGAGGGAAAGCACCCAGAGGGGTGGGGAAGAGACCAGAAGTGCAGCAAGTTTCATAACCATGGCAACAGCAAACTATCTGTCGAAAAAAGGAATTTCATTCCACTCCCAAAGCATCCTGAATCTCGGTCAAACCTTTGTTTTTGTGGCTGCCAGTGCTGCATGTTGAATCAGTAATTTCCATGGCTAAGGACGTGACTCTCTGCGGCCTGAGCAGACAAGTGAGCCCTTGAGTCTGCAGTAGGCTGACGTTTCCTCTGGTTCAAGGACACAACATAACCTCCACATGTTCTGTACCCTGGCCTTGCATCTTGCTAGGTGACCCAAGGACAGAAATTATCAGGATCCACCAGGCGTGTTGTATGTCACATAAGATCTAGGAATTGAATTGAGCAATATAAAGGAAGACATTTTTCAGTACTATCTCATGGGGTTTTTTCCCTTCCCTTTTCAGCCTTTCAAAAAGTCAGTTCCATTAGGCTTTCACACCTGTGCCCTTCCCTGTCAGGCCACAGGTGTGTAATAACCCATTGCTCCTGTAGATCTCACTACAGCTGCTGACATTTATGTCAGAGGGTCGGTGCTGGTAAGATACTTTGGGATTCTCCACTATGAAGTGGTCTATCTGCATACAAAATATGATTTCCAGTCGACTGCATAAACCTCTTGTCCCCGAGGGGAGCCATGAGTCACTCCGTGTTAGTGCCTCCCGTCCAGCAGCTACGAAACCACGTCTCAAATGCTCCAACAGATCTAAGACAAGTTCCTCCAATGACTCATATGACAATGAAAGGAAACTCTCTGATTTGATAACAGCAGAAATTTAGGCTGGGCTCACAGAGGTCCTTATGAGCTGAGTGTCACACGGAGTTGTGTTCAGCTGCAGGGAGACAGGCAGCAGTTATTGTACTCTTCCAGTATGCAGAGGAGCGAAATAAAGCAGGGTAGAAGGGATTTGCAGGAGGCCACCGTGTCAGTTGGGCACAAAACCTAACAGACATGATTTCTAATCAAGCACACCGTGCAGAGGATCACAACAGGCAGAGAATTGTTGTGCCACCTGCTCTCCAGGCTTCGTCCCACCTGTAGGGAAATCCTAACAGCTGAGGTTACAAATCTCCCCCAGAAACCCCCCCACCAAGAACCTGGCACCTTAAGTCTTTTGGAAATCAGGAACTGAATTTCCTTGGAGCAATGCCCGCCTAGGTACCAACCTGTATGCTGAGGATGTGTTGTAGCCGTTCTGCTAACACTCTCATAGCAGCTACTGCAGATGTGGAATTGCTTGTACATCTATATTTTGCATCTGCTTACTAGTGCTTTTCAGACTTTTTTTCAGAGAGGGCTAGCTTTGATTGCTTTGGATTGCAAGATTCATAGCATGAACTTGGTGCAGTCCCCTTGCAGATCTCTTAAACTGATTTTCATACAAGTTCACAAGTCTGATTTCTTTATTTTCTACAACTTTTTCAGAAGTTCCAGTCTGGATTCTCTTTCCATCTCTTTTCTGGGACCAGAAGTCAGGCTGATCAACACTTGACAAAGTGTTTTGAGTCCTCAGGTTACCCCAATGGCCACAGTTAGATGACTCTGGAGCAATTTCCTGTCACATCTAACCAATACCCCATGCCAGGATCCCAGGAAAAGGTTTTGACCAGTTTGGTTCCCCAGACTGGCTAATCATCATATTAGATGAGCACAAGAAAGAAGGACTGGGTCAGCCCCACCTTAATTTGGTTTAGATGGCCACAACATCACAACCATGATAACTGTAAAGTGTAAGCAGAGACATTTCTCCCTTTCTTGCTTTCCTGGTTCTGCCCTCCATGATGCCAGCACAAGTTTTTGAGCAGTGGCACAACAATCTACATCAGAGGATGGATCGAGCTGAGAAAAACAATCCAGTGATGGAGGAAAAAAAAAAAGATGTATTTTTTCTAGCTCCTCAGGTGCCTCAATGGTACAGGGAGAGAAAAGGGCCCCTTCAGCTATCAGTACTACTGATGGAAGTCCATGTACAATGAGTCTCCAAGTCTCAAAGTAGATCCCTGAAAGCCTGGGACTGTAGCACAGCTACTGCAGCAGCAGCCTGGTGTCATGGAGCCTTAGCAGAACAGCTGGAAGGTTTTGCTCAGCTTTATCAAGAGCCATTTGTTCCTCTGCATAAGGATGACAAATCAAGAAAACTAGAACATTCTAGGCGTCAACAGGAGGTTCACTGACACACACTAATGGTTAATTGCCTTTTCACGTGTCAAATTCACACTTTATTCCTGCAGGAGCCAAAGCACAGAATACATTTTGGAATCAGAAAAAATTGCTGCTCTCAGTGATATCCCAGTTCACAACAACGTGCTTTATGTGTCTTGACTCCACAGTTACCAGGAAGAGGATTTACTCCTTACTTAAAACTGTACTGAAGGGGAGATGATGGTCAGCAAAAAATCAAGGTTTAGGATCTAGCAACTCTTATGGGCAACCTAGCTTTTGGAGAAGAACAAGAAGGATAGAAGTACATACCTTTAAACCACCTCTCCTGGAGCTTGGATCTCACCTGAGCAGCGATATATGCACATCCATGTAAACATGCAGTGCTTTTGCTAAGGCATGTTTGCTTTATCATTTTTTTTCTCTCCAGTATCTCACTACAGCTGAGGCTCATTCTAGTCTCATACCTGAAAAACAAGGCAGACTTATGGGTGCTGCTTTCAAGGCCGTGGAAAAAAAAAAGATGAGCATGTTAAAGGAAATGCAAGAGGTTCCACACACATATAGAGTGCTTTCCCCTCTCATTTTGTAGGGATTCTCATGACCTTGCAATGCTGTAATCAAGAAATTCATTTCACACTTGATGGTCTGGTTCTGCACAGCTCTACTCACACACCTGCACTGCAAATAAAAATGCTTAACCAGCATTTTAGTCGCTAGATGAATGTTTTTCCTTTTCTGAGCTTAAACAAGGATTTAGCACGATTTACAGAGAGCAGCTGCATTTCTCAGAAAAGCATTAGGTACATCGAACTGCTAACGTGCAGAGGAGCCCTGTGACTTACTTTTAGAGGTCTGCAGGATTTAGGATAAGGGAAGTTACAAGCACTTTGGAGAAGACTCCTGATGAGAAGAGGAACAGATCACAGCATGATGAAATAGGGGCAGTTCCCTGTAGGGAGAAGCAAGCCTGGAGACTGTCTCGGAAGAAACACCAGACATTTGCACCTGACATGGAAAGACCAGTGAAGAAAACTCTTACTTCAGTCCAGCAGATTACTTTAACAAAGGTTTAGCATACAAGGAGGCCCAGCTTCTCCTTTGTGGGAAGACACACACTGGGCTGGAACTTTGTTAGAACAGATCCTCCGCTAGGACTACATTGCAGAAGCCAGCTCTGTCCCAGCACAGCAAAGAAACTGGCTCTGAACACTTAGAGAAGGATTTGCTGTCTGCAAAGCTGTGCAATGACTTACCTTTCACCCTCACCTCCTCTCAAGTCAGTGGAAAACACACAAGGGAGGTTCCTTCTCTCTCCAAAGAGAAACCTAAAGCAGCTCAGGTGAACTGTGCCCTAATATTTCCTCTTTTCTCCACTGATCAAGCAAGCCTGGGGCAAATTCCTCCATCACCTCCAGGTGTCTAACCACAGGAATCTCACCACCACCTCCTGTGTGGCTCCCAGCAGACATTTTATCCTGTTCCTAGATTTTTAGTCCTGCAATGCTGCTGGCTCCTGGCTGTTTTAGCTGGCAGCCCTACCTACCCATTCAGTGCAGAGTGAACTTGCAGCTGTAACGAGCAGAGAGAGGGAAGCATTCTGTGCAAGCAGCCAGCACTCTCTCCCTTCCAAGGTGGCTTTTGTCACCTATTTGCCTGATTTCACTGTTGCCACAGGCAAAGCATCAGTTTGCAACAGGCTACAGGGACGGGGAAAGGCTGATTTTTGAGCCCCAACACGAGACTCAGCTTCTGCAGTACCTCACCTCGTGAAAGGCCAGCCCATGCCAAGGGAAAGAGCTGGGACTGCCTGTGGAGTGGGGGGCATGGGGGGACCAGCACAGGCCTGATGCTGTTTCAGCCGCCAGGCAGGGACAGACAGAGTGGGGGGCTGACACCATACATCCCATAATGCTTTGTGCAAGAAGCAAGTGACAAATGTAGGGCAGGGGAGGTGGCGTGCGACCCCCCCTCTCTTCAAGCTGATCCTGTGCCATGGGATGTCGGGGTATGGCAGCTGAGCCGGGCTTAGCTGCCTCCCGGGATTTAGTGTCATTGAGGCAGCATGGGCAGAAATTAGCAGGGCTGAGGATTTTCTTTTGGCAGATGCCAGGAGAACTAGAGCAGCTCAGGGAAGAAAAGTGATGAAGGGTTCCTTTCTCTCCACCCATTTCTTCAATGGGAAAATGAAATCTTAGCATTTGGAAATGGAAATTTTGATTTCTAGCGGTATGTAGGGAACTGGAGGCAGAGGAAATGCTGATTAAAAAGCCAATCTGTACCATTAACGTGCTTGTTCTTTAGGAAGCAATGATTGCCCTGCCGGTGGCTTAAAGATACATGATTCCAATTGTAAAGGGCCCACGGCCATCAGGGAGCCGACAATATTCTTATCAGCAACAGACGGTACAGTTACTGAAAATCCTCTCCAGTAATGACCGACTTTGCTGTGCTCCGGTTGAAAGAGTGATGAGCACAAAATTCACACCCAAAATAGGGCTTTTAATTATTCACGGCTTCGTATTCTCCAGAGCTATGCAAAACCGAATCACTCGCTTTGTAGATCCCCAATGCTGAAAACCCCCACAGCTGAATGAAGCCAAGGTCGCCGTGACCTTCCTCCCCTTTCCCGAGGCTGCACAGCACCACGCCATCCCCTTCCCCTCAGTCTGAAACCCCGGGGCTCCTGTCGGGTGACTCCCCGGAGCCACCGCTGTGCCTGGCGCGCCTCCGCAAGCAGGGGTTCACCTGCCACCTAGTGGGGCTTTCCCATCCCTGCGGCTGCCTCCGCTTGATCCCTCTCCCAGGCGGGGAGCGGGGCAATGCCCGGAGGGGTGTGAGCCCCGGGGAAGCAGTGCACGGAGCGGGTGCGCACCGGGGCCGCGGGTGTGTCCCCGCACAGGGGGTGTGCACCGGCGGGGTGCCTGCGCACGGGGACAAGGCTGTGTCTTTTGGGGTGGCAGGGGAATAGTGGGAAACGGAGGGGGTGTGCACCGACCGGGGGGAGCGCAAGTTCAGGAGGTAGGGGACACGGAGGGGACACGGAGGGGGCGCGCTCCCGAGGAGCTGTACCCGGGCGTGCGTGTTCGTCCTGGCGGGGTCTGTGCACGGCCGGAGGGGTGGCCCGGGGAGAGGCGTGCAGGGAGCGGGGTGCGGGCACCGGTGTGCGTATCTGTGTGCCGTGTGCGTGTCCGGGTGGTCCCTGGGGGAGTGGGAAGCGTACATCCCGCGGGAGCCCGAGGGGCGGGCGGCCGCGCAGCGCCGGTGCCGGGGGCGGTGCCTCCCGGCGGGGCGGGCACGGCGGAGCGCAGCGAGCGCCGCNGAACACGCGGGTCGGGACCGGGCCGTGCCGCTCTGGTGGCCCTGAGCCACCAGCCCGGGCTGGGTGGGCGCAGGGGGACGCGGTGCGCGCTGCCCCGGCCGCAGAGCCTCCACTGCTGCAGCTTGCGGCAGCTTCCATCCTATCCACCGATTCAATTTTTTTTTTTTTTCCGAGTCAGCGGCCTTGGCGCTCTGTGCACTATCAAAAGTGAATTATTTAATATCCTTAGCCTGGCTCTGGGTACAAGGCAGGGGCAGCACATGCCGCACCTGTCGAGTGGGGTTTCAGGTGATCTCCTGTCTATAAACCTGTGACACTGCTGTGCTGTGGGCGAGGTGGCCATCATGCCGGGCACGTGCATTTTACCTGAAGATGAAGCCAATCCTCATCACATCTGGCACCTTATAGCCCCCACATTCCAAGAAGTTCTGGCCTGGGATGTCCAGGGTTGTCTCACAGATGGCTGTGCTTGATCTGACTGACCCTAAAGGACACCACTTGGGATGCCTCCTTTTCCATCATGTGTAGCAAGCTACACCTACTTCAATAGCTGAAATCCTGAATCTTAATGACAGCTTGCAAACTCCCATGTCCCTACTAAAAAGATTAAAAATACACGGCCTAATGTGTCCTAGCACCTTCACGGCTCTGACAGCTGTGTCATGCTGGTTACTCATCATCCCCCACCGGTGGCTGATGCAGCTCCGACTGGTGAACTGCTGATGTACTTGTTACCAGGTTTTAGAAAGCAACACGCTGAGCTGCTCAATCTCACCTTACCTCTTCTGTTTCAGTTGGAAAGGCCACTGAATTATTAATGATCTGTGTGCTGATCTCCATTTCAGGCAGTATGTCCTGAATTTGTATTGTCAGGCACTTCCACGAGTCTACACCTATGTGGCCTTCTCTGTGGCCACATATAAAAAAGGGTTGCTCACAAGACTGATCTTTGAAAAACAGTACTAGCATCTTTTCTTCTTCACGATAACTTCTCTTTTAAAAAACACTGTTTTAGTTGACCCTAGTGGCACCATTTTCTCTACACACTGAGTTCAATCCTTTCCACTTTAAGCAATAATTTTATGGGGTTCTGTATAACATTATTTCTTTATGTGTAATTAGTGCCTTATCCTTAGGAAGTCAGTTAGTAAAAATGTAGTCAGAGAGGATTTACTTTGGATAAAGTGTAATAGTTTATTCTACTTTCCATTTGGTCTCCTTGTCACTCATTTCTTCTGAGTCTTGCTCTAACCTTCTGTGTAGGATTGGGGCCCAGCTGACAGCGCTAAGTTATCTTACTGATTCCCACACTCCTTTTGGGATTTTTTGTACATGTGCTTGCTATCTTCACGCTTTAAAGATTTATTACATGTTTCACAGCTGAAGTTCATAATAACTTGCCATTTCTTGCATTAGTTCTCTCAATGTTCTAGAACAGAGGCTGCCTGAGTTACCTGACTTTTCTTCTAGTGAGTCGTCTCAGTTTTGCTGTATTTTTTTAATGTATTTTTTTTTCTTAAGGTGCTTTCATTATTTCCATTGCTAATTTCCCAGGCTTTGTTACTGAGAACTGATACTGTTGCTTGGCACTGGTCTATAGGTTACTCTTTATCCTTGGAGTATAATGCACCTTCCTATTTTCTTTTTCTTTGTGTCTTTAAGTGTCTTTTGTTATTTCATCTTAAACTTCAGAGCCAGCTGTGGCCCAGCTAGCCTTTTGGTCCGTGTTCCTCTGTATCCATGCCATCTATCCACTGGGTTGCAGGTTTCCTTGCTAGTCAGCCCCTTTCATATTATTTATATATACAGTTCTTGCTTGTGTGATCCCGCTTAAGGTATATTATTTTGAGGAAGGCCTATAGACCTTTTTCACCTTTGGTTCAAAGGGGAAAGTCAGTAATACACTTCTGGCTTTGAATAATTATGTGCTTGCTCTTCACCTGAGCTTCTGAGAAAAGAAATACATCTTTCTGAAATACCACATCTTAGTATTTAGGCTGACTTTTGTCAGTGCAGCAATTTAGGTCAACTCATGGACACTTAGTCCAAATTTATTTATTTATTTATTTATCCTGAGACCAGTGGATCTGCAAGATCATCAACAAGCATCCCTGTATCTTTGTTTCACAAAGTGCTTGGTAAGGAAGTCTGTGTTCCACCTCCGCTAGAAATACCCAGCTTTGCTGTTGTTGGTGTTTAGTTTTCCTCTGGGAATTTAAGTCCTTGTTACACCCACAGTATCTGTAATAGCAGGGATGCTATTCACAGCCAAGTCTGACTTGTAGTTGTACTTCCAAGGTAGCCTTTTTAACCGTCCTGACATGTGGTAACCTTCAGGCAGGCAGTTTTTTCCCCCTCCCCTCCCCTTCCTGATGCTTGTCACCATTTTTTCCATGCAGTTTCTTATCTTTACAGGCACTAACAGGAGTAGCATGCAATGCCATTTGCACATAACTATTTTCATTTCTTATACTTGCCAGTCACATTCCATCATCTGCCATATGTTCCTGCAATGTCAGGTTTCCTACCCTGGAGCAGGAGTTTCAGTGCTGCTGTGCATCAGTGCACACATTCTCCTTTTGTTTTCATTACAGCTTGGTAGGGGTCCTAGTCCTAGCACAACAGCTGCATTTCGTGTTTTGGCTCTATCTCCTTCCTTATTTATGATTTTTTTCTTTTCTGTTGCTGAAGACACATATGCCTCATTCCTATTCCTCTTTCTACATATATCTATCTATATCTGCTTGTATGAGGTGCAGGGACTGTTTCCCACCACCCTGCCTGGCTGCTTTGGCACAAGATGTGTCTCACTAGTCAATAAACCCAAATCCTAAGATTGTTTCCTGTAGGATGCTGGAGGCCAGTTCTTGAGTAAGTCCTTGTCCATTAGCGCCTCCCTCACTTGCATATCCTGAAATCACAGTACTCTGGGCTGCAGTACTGATTAGTGCCATGTCTTCAATCTTCCTTCTGTAGGGACTGGCAGACTCTTGGTGAAGATCACATCAACCTCTTCTTTGAGTATTTCTCAGCTGGACACTGTTCATTTCCACCACCTCTTTTGCAGCATGAATAGCCTACGAACTTACACCTAACACTTGTTCTGCCTCTTCTGCTCCCACTGGGCTCCTCTTCAAGCTTTGATTTGGGCCTTTGCCCTGTACGTGAAGTTGTAGGAGCAGATCTGTGCTGCTGTAGTTTTCTGCTGGCACTCAGCACGTCCCAGACAATGGCTGTCAAGGATGTTTTTCCTCCACTTTGAAGAGCCAGTGGAACAGGGGTTGTTAACCAGGCTGCATGGGAAGCAGACCTGCCGGAGGGCTTTTTAGGTAAGCCTTGTCCTTTGCGGTTTTCTGCTTTACGCTGAAGCTGCAGATGGTCTTCCACGGAGGCATGAGATCTGCCCTCTTTTGTCCTTTCCACAAGAGTGCACATGTCCAACTGAATCCACAGGAAGCAGGGACAGAAAAGGTCCCACTGCCCCTCAGAGCTGGGGCACTGCCCTGGGAGCAGAGGTCCTTGGCACAGGCAGCCCAGAGGGATTCACAGGTTCACACTGTTCCTGGGAACTGGAGCAGCATCCCTGAGACTCTATAGGCAAAATAATTAAGGAGTTGAGTTTTGACACTGCAGTGCACTGTATAGTTTTGTTAGCTAGGATAATGGTATTAATTAGTTCAGAATTAGCATTGCATTCATTTAGGGCATGATGATGAAGCACTAGTGCTTACAAAACACGCTGCTTTATACCACAAAAATCTGGTGCCAGGTGCTAATTTTTGCAGTCAGAGCACCATGCTGCATTATATCAGCATTTTGTAGTGCCAAGTCTTAAAAGGCAAACGAGTCCTTGCATTTCAGAAGCAGCTCTACTTACTGAGTCAGGAAACTGATAACCTGTTAGAATGGAAAATAATAATAAATTCATTTGCATAGTGAAAATGCCTCAAAGGAGTTGTTTAACTGCATTTTATACATACATACATACGTACATATATATGGGTTTTCTGTAGTTAACTATTTAGTTTCCTATTTAGAAAGGATTGAGATCTTAGAAGCCTTAGTGTCTCTATTTTTAAGTTTTAAAAATTCAGATTATATTTTTGAATATTCAGCAGAACAGTCTGATTTGTATCTGGGATCATTAGCTCCCAGCTCATTCCCTGACAAGAATATCTCGTGACCCAAATACTATTTTTTGTCTTCTATTTTACACAACTCAATTTAAATTTAGGGCCTATTTTTCCCATATGGTGCTTACATTTTTCACAAAGTTTAATTTCACTAATATATAAAGAGAGCCACAAATTTGCTATATTACTGTGGTAAAATCTAAGTAGGATGCCATTTTATTTATAAAACACTTCTTGGTGTTATCTCTTCTTCTCTGATAATTAAGTCTTCTTGTCCCTCTGGCCAGGTTTTTTTGTCACTGTTAATTAGCTCTGTCATGGAAAGCAGCTCTTAATTTTGTAGGAGCTCTCTCTAGGTGCTTGTCATTACAGTAGCCTGGAACTTGTGCTTGGCTTCATGTTCAGCCAAGGCTCTCCAGCCTCTTGGAGCATTCACGGACACTGTGAATAAAGTTTAAAGGAAACAAAAATTGACAGCAAGCTTAGACAGAACTGGTGCATAGCTTTTTGGGGCCTTTTAAGGGGTTCATAATAAAACAGAGCTTAGTTAACTGGGGCCAAATCACTCTCTTGTGTGCTTTCCCTCTAGTGTTTTACACAGCACAGATTTACCAGCTCTGAATTTCAGAGAATTTTCACAGTACAGTCTGTGGTTTCAATTACAATGTAAGATATTTAAGAAGTGCCCCAAAATCCACTAAAAGCACTGCAAGGCTTTCCAGTGACTAATGGCATCTTGTGTCAGGTCAAAAACTAGTTGACAGTTACCAGTCTTATATTGTTCACTTCTGTGACATGCACAGTCTTGCCCAGCACCCCAATGGTTAGGGACTTGTTTTGCTATTCCTTTGTAACTGCACCCAGCACAGCAGGAGTGGAGAACATCATCTTAGAAATCTGCATGATGCAGCTTTTTAAGATGCTTGCTCAAATACCATCATCACTTTTATATAAAAATAAACTATGGCTGACTCCTCTGTTTTGTGTTTTAGCCAGCAAGACGAAAAAACAGATATTTGTCAGCTACAATCTTCAAAACACAGACAGCAATTTCACCTTACTCATAGAAAACAGGATCAAAGAAGAAATGACAGCTTTTCCAGAGAAGTTCTGACTGCACATCACTGTAAAAGAAGATGAAGGTTTTGTTTCAAAAAAACTGATTGCAATTTTCACACTGACATTATGTTAGTATATTTCTTTTGTATTGTGGTTGTTATTAAATATAGATACACTTGGCTTGGATTTTTTTTTCCCAAACAGAATTTGAATTTTCAATTTCAAAGCAATTTTTTTTTTGCTACCCTGCTAAGTAGGATAGCAAATGGATACTGCAATGGATGACCATCATTGTAAAAGTGCACGTGGTGCCTGGCCTCCATGCAGGACTGGAATCTGATGGGAAATCAGTTCCAAATGCTATCTGTAGAATTAATCTATTGTGTACTAGCACTGAACATAGCAGCTTTTAGTGTTCAAATAAAGAAACCCCACATTTTTGTATGGTAAAGCTGTGACATGAGTGTTACTTTTCTCCTTTTAGTCCCTCTTGGCTGCAGTACTGGTGCTGAACACTTAGGGCATCCCTTGGGCACTAAGAGCACTAGAAGGGTTTCACAAAGGGTTATTTTTGCATCCCTGAGGACTACATAGAAGGAAAAAGCACCAGCTGAGTTCTGGAGCAATAGATAAATCTGTCAGGCTGCTAGAAGAGCAGCACATGTAAATTGAGCATATACATAAAATCAGAGAGGTCTACTACCATGACCACCAGTGAAAAACATCCTGCTGCTACATCTCTGGACTTGCATTCAGGTAGGATGGGTATCCTTTCAAAGGCAGATCCATGGGCTATTTTGCTTAATGAGATGGCAGCTAGGAGTTAACTATCCAGGTTTTATTGTGAGTTTTTGTTTTTTTTTTTTCATTCTGAGTTGAGCCCTGACTCGAGCTCAAGCATCAGCTTCTGATACAAACCAAAACTGCTAGTGCTGCTGCTAGACAACTGTCCTAGGCACCTACAGAAAAGTGATTAATTTACCTTGCTGTGGTGCCACAATCAGCAATTAAAAACTAACTGGGAGGCTGCTGCTGTAGAAAGCTGAACTGCTGCTGATTCTCTTGTCCAAAAGGGTTTCAACCCCCAGTGGCTTCAAGGTCTCAGATTTGGTGTGGGTGCAGAGGGCCCCTCCTTACCTGGTGGGAGCAGCTGCCCGTCCTTGGCTGCAGTTCAAGATCAGAACAGCAAAAACCAACTGTTGAGAAGGGTATTTTCTTTTTAATTTACACCACCCAGGAAACAGTCAACTATGCTTCTGTAATTGACTATAAAGGATAATTAGTTGCAAATCAATGTGCTGTTTTAATTAGCCTGATTTACAAACAGCTCATTCTGTTTGTGGAGCAGGGTAGGGCTGTTTGTTGAGGCATCAGCTGCTGCTGGGTGTTTGAGAAGTCAGTGCAAGGGAGCCAGACCAGGGAGAGCAAACTGATGGGACAACGTCATTTTATTCTGTACATTTACATACAAAGTTCTTCTCAGTAGGTACAACAGATGTAACATCATGCAGACATTTAGCTTGTAAGACTGTTTTCAGTACTTGATTTAAGCTTGTGCTATGAGGAAGCACCACCAGACTATTCATGATCAAAACATACAGTAACACGATTCTTTAAAACTTCATCAGAAACTGAAATGGGGAGGGAGATCTCGCCCACTAGACAAAACACACCGTACTCCTTTCCCGAAACATTTTACACAATACATTTAAAATGAGGTTTGTAATTTCATTTTTTTCTTAAAAAATAAAATAAAATAAAAAAAAGTTACAGTGGAGGAGATCATCCCCCCACTCAATAGTGTTGTCTTATGTGCCAGCCACAGGCGCAACTTGACTTGACATTCACAGAGTTCAGTTAATGGCACTTCTGCTTCCAATTTGGTGACCAGTAAAGTGTTTGGCTCCAGGAAGTGGCAACAGTTAAGTAAAATACTTCCACTAAAAAGAACGACAACAAAAAAAGCCTGCTCAGTGAAACCCAAAAGTAAATCACACAACCCCCTTCCAGAGTGGCCACAAAACACTCGCAAACAGGCGACTGTCGTTATCCGTTTGCAGTGTGTCTGGCAACAAAAGCAGTACTGAAACCTTAAAAGGGGGACAAAACCCCCAAGATCAAGCATAATGTCACTTCACATTTTTGTTTGAACTCACAAAGATGGAGAAAGCCCTTACATGGTAAACCCAAAGAAAAATCTACTGATGGGCTTAGAGGTTACTGAAGGTTCACAGAAAAAGGCCAAAACCGGACAAGACAGTTTGGACTGCTTCCCCTGTTGTGGTGGCCAGAAAGAGCCGCCTGAGAAAAGCCTTTCCTGGTGATGGCTGCAGAGGAGACATGGCCGAGGAGCCAATGGTGTGGCAGGCTGGGACCCCAGCAGAGAGCCCTGTCCTGCTGCAGGACTAGACAAGGCAGGGCAAGCATCCCCACACGTCCTTTCTGCCCTGCTGCATCACCTGGTACCTGGCTCCTCCACACAAGATAGGTTTAGTGAAAGCTTTCCAACTCCATGAACATGTGTGGAAGAACATAATCGTCACAGAAGTGTTCATGTTTTCAGGTAAAGGAGCAAAACTGGAACTGCCAAGGCAGGAAATTAGTTTTTGCTTTATTGTTGTGACAGAGGCAGAGGGCCAGACCGACTAGAGAAGCTGGGGCTCCCTTCATTGCAGATCAGTACCGACTACCTGGTTTCAAGCAAAAAACCAAAAAAGCAGCAAATCAAATCAACTGCATAAGATTTTTTTCTATTAAAAAAAAAAAAATTGCTGCATGTTCCAGTCACCTAGTGTATGTACTATCTAAATGCTGATATGTTTAAACAACTGTTCTTTTCCCTGTGCCTGTCTGTCATCAGAGAGCAACCACCAGAATAGGAAACAATAAAGCGCTGTGGACAACAGCGGTGAGCTCACCAGGACCACTGACAGTGCTGGAAGCAGCCAGGTTTATAGGTTTGTGGATGGTCTACAAGAGCTGTACCGCAGCTTGAGCACACGGGCCACGAAGAAGACCACGAAGGAAGGAGCCACTGGCTCCACGGCATAATGGATGGCAGGACGCTGCTTTCTGCCTCTGTGCTCGCACCTTCTCCGCTCTCAGGCCTTTTTTCTCTTCCCTGAAGCCTTGTTTTGCTTCTTCACCTTTTTGTCGTGAACCCATTTTTTTCGTCCCTAAAAGTGTGTGACTTGCAACAAGCATCTTGCATCGAAAGCAAAAGGTATTGCACAAATTCGGCATGTGAATACTGCACAAGTGGGGAAGGGCTGGGTTCTTTCCTCAGGTGAACACAGACTGCAAAGGTCTCGGCACAGAACAAAAAGAAGCAGCCGCACTCAAGCCTGACAATAAAACTTGAGTGTAAGGAAGATCAGGCTCTTGCTGTTACAGCAAGTCTAGCAAAGCTGAAAAAAACCAGTAGTGTAACTCTGGGTGAAACTACCATCAACTGGTCCAGTGTTTCTTACCAGGCTCAAGAAGAACCCAAATGTCCACATCATCCTCTGTAGAAATTAGCAGCTTTAGGACAACATTGTTACTCTGAACACAACCACCTCTGTCGCTTCTGCAGGTCTACCTGTCCCCTTGCATCCGTCAGCGTCTGAGGCTGTGCTACTTTACTGCATGGCCTGCCAGGGAGCATGGATCTCTGATTTATTGGGGACTGTAAGAGGACGTCGGCAGCCTAATGGAGGATGGAAATCGTTAGGTACAGTAGTTAATCGACAATATATACAGCAAGGGAGGAAGGGGAAGGGAAGGTAGAGGAGGAAAGTGCAAAAGAGCACTTCCCCTGCATATGAACGCAAGATGTACATCAAACAAAGTGGCAATCATACGGACACTCAGTACAACATTGACATCCTGCTGCTCTGTTTGAACGTCTGCACTAACGAGCAATCACTAATGGATGGCCTGAGTGAGAAAGGAGAAGAGGGAGGGAGAACGGGGGGGTTAACTACAATGCAAGAAGGCTGTTTGTTTACAGAGTCCTTGCACTGAACTAGATCCTCACGATATTCTCTTGAGTGAGAACCTAAAGCCGATGGCCGAAGGAAATAGTTGGTTTGGGGGCTGGAGGAGAGAAGTCAAGTGGCCACTATCAAAGTGCCATCTGCACAGCAGGAGGTAAACTGGATGTTCACTTTGTCTAGAATTGATCCAGTTTAAGTAAACTTTTTTCCTGAACTAAAAATCTTACAAGAACAGTTGGGAAAGTGGGGAAATAAGGGTGAGTTCATTGTATATTCTTGGGTCAGAACCAGAATACATCTCTAAGAGCCTAAGACAGCTCTGTAAGTCATTATTCACAGGCTATAAATTCATTCCTTTCCAACAGTCTTTTAAGCAGTTTGTCCACTTAAATTGAAAACCCAAACCCTTGTTCTAAAACCACTTAAGACAATACCAGGACACTCATTTCCCAGGAGCAGAAATCCCAGCTGTGCTGCCTTTTGGAATAAAGGTACAGATCATTGCCCATGCTCCTTACTCTTTATCCTTGTTGGTCTATGCTCTTTTCCTGGAGCAGTCAGAGATCCTGGGCCTCCTGACAATTACAGCCATTCTCAGCAAAATTCATTTTTGCATCATTAGTCAAATCATTTGCATAATTTACATTACTACTAAAGACCAGTGGCAGGTCCTAACCTAAAACAGATTAATATACTCTTAAAATGCAGAAAGCTGATTCTCATTAAAAAATCAGCTTTTTTGGGTGGGATTTTCTTCAATGCATTCGGTGAAAACAAAAAAAGACTAATTTAGAAAGTAACTTTTAAGTGCACATGGGCTATAAAGACAAATATAAGCTGCCTGAAATGCAGTCAGAGTTTGAGTCACAGCAGGTTTTCTTTGCTTTTTCTTCTTTTTTCTTTTTTTTTTTAGTGTATACATACACAGCAGGCAATCGGGGCACTTGGACTTTCTAGACAGGCAGAAGAATGTTGCACAAGTCTAAGTTTAAGTCAATTCAACTTTGCAGTGGATGCCTCTTTCCTTTAAAGAAACACAAAAACAAAACAGAAAACAACACTCCCCCTCCCCCCATGGTTTCTTTCTTGGAATGGCTGCACCTCTTATAAGATGGCTTCATTTTTGTGATCTATGAAAGAAAAAGGAAATAAAGTGCTTCCTGAGAATAAATCAAAATAAATATACATATTTAATGGCAGGAAAAAAAGAGTTCTGAAGGGCTACCGCCAGCCAGGTCTTTTGTCAAATGAGTCTTTTCCCCCAAAACTTTTTCAAGAGTAATCAGCACAACCATTGAAGATGCCAAAATTTGCTTTAGTAGCAGAGTTGAATTCCTCTAAGTTTGTGTCTGCTCCATCACTGGTTTGTAAAATCTGTGCAAAACACCTTTGCCCAAAGTGCTACTCCTCCCGCACAACAGCATCAAATAAAATACAAAAAGAAGAGAAGGAATATAAGAAGGGGAAATAAAATAATAAAAAAAAAAAAAGGAGAAGGAAAAAAATCCACCCAGTTACATCGACTTCATCCCGTTGGCAGTGGTGTTCTCCGAGATCCCGTCACTCACAGCTGCTGAGTCATGGAGGCCAGAGTAATCCTTGAGTTCAGAGTTTGTCAGGAGCAGGGGCTGCTCCCCCTTCTTGTGCGGCAGGAGGGGCTGCCGGGTGTAATGTTCCCCATCCGGGATGTTCTCAGGCAGGTTCTGGTTCTTGCTCTCTGGCAGCAGCAGGATGCAGATGATGCAGATGAGTGTGCAGCAGGCGAAGATGACGTGGTGGAGGAAGTAGCCTTTCTGGTTGTGGAGCTCCATGATGGGGGCGGTCAGGCGGCCGAAGCCCGCGCTGGCCAGGACTAGCCCCAGCCCGCCTCCCCTGCAAACACAAGCAGAGGGTGAAATAATTACACTCGAGTATCATTTCACACCCATTTAACTGCCCCCACATAAGAAGAGAAGCTTTACCATGTGAATGTGTAGACAGCACTCTAAAGTACTCCCAGTTCCAAGTAGTCCCACATTGAGTGAGGGAAAACCAGATTTTGCTTAGCATGCCACCCTTCTCCACTTATACAGGACACACCAAGGAGCAGTAAGTGCAGAAGTCAATTTTGGCTGCCTCTGAAGTATCTGGCACCATTCAGCAGTGGAGGCGGGAGATTAGACTTTACAAGCCACTGCCTCGATCCATTATACCAAACACTGAGTGCTGAAATATTTTCTACATAAAATCATGTTGTGGCTGGAACTTTCTCAACACACTGATGATGTAATAAAATGTATAATTTTCAGAAAAAAAAAAGTGTGAAAATAGACTCATCTTCCTCCAGCTAGAGGCACAGAAGCTGCTTGTGAAAGCCCAATCCAGTGCTGTCTCCTGATGCTTGGCTATGCAAGCAAATTCTCTTGCAATTCCTTGTCTTGCTTATCAGCATGTCTCCAGGCCCTGGTGAAGGCAGGCCTGGCACACCTCACAATCCTGGCTCTGTCTCTGCTGGGTGACCCCACACAGAAGTGGCACTGCAGGTGTTTCTCTGGGGCAGGCCATTCCCTCCTGCTGTGGCACGACTGAGGTCTCCTGCCAGCAGACTGTCACCCTTAAATACTCGTCTTAACAAAATCTGTGAGAGTGGCAGCTTGTCCTTCATTTTCCAAAGACTCTGCTGCCTGCAGAGGGAGACCTCCCTGCAAGTTTAATCTCTGCTTCCCTACCAAGCCTGTGTGGGCAACACACTTCCTGCACTTCCTCTGGGAGATACCATCTATTCCCAAACCCCCTGGAGATCAGAGGGGCGCAAGTGTTCAGTTCCTGGCCAATGCAGAGCTGTTATTAACAACAAAAACTGGTTCTTACAGAAGACGAGTTGCAGAAGGCAAATGGACTCCTTTATGTCAAATACTTGGGAAAAACCAGTTTCACTGACTATTAAGCACGCTAGAAATCACTGTACCATAAACCTACAAACGCCAAATTCACTCAGCCAACCACCGTGTTACAGCTAATCTTCACTCAATCCTTTCCAAAATCCACTGCTGCTTACTTGACAGCCGAAGGACAGCAAACATAGGTTTCAAAAGATGCTCTCAGGACACTGACTGGATCAAAAATTCACATATGTATGTTCCAGTTCTTCAGACTCAGCAGAGTGTCTTTCACAGACAACAGTGACTTCCCCAAATGCTGCAAAAGCCCTTGTTAAAAACTTGCCAGCTTTCCGATGGCAATTTAGAAACCCAGCTGAATGCAACTATTGTGCAACTGGCCTCCCTGCAACTTCATTAATACACTCACATGAGTAATCAACACAACCAGTCCCAAATGCATGGCAAATCTCTCTCCAAGCTGGCTCTGGAGCAACAAAAGCCTGGCTCATTTACATCAGTGATCGCTATGGATAAATTGTATCTCAACCCCCCTGAGAAGGACCTGAGGTGAGTTTTAAATGCTGCTGTAGAAGGACATCAAGCAAGCTGAAAGAAAATGGGAAAAGGCAACAACAAAGACGGCTCTGTCATTTATGGGTCAAGTGGCTTCAGATTTGCAGGGGGGAAAAAAGAGTTTTTCCATATGACGTCAGTAATTAGAGTAGGCATTACTTTTTCCAGTGCCATCAAAACCTTTCAGAAGAAGGCTTGAAAGTACAGTTTGGTAAGTATCTTAACTACACTGCAGATGTGAAAATGTGAAAGGGAAAAAAAAAGAGAAAACTGAAAATACTGTCAGGAATTTTTTGTTTCTGTGGACATCAGGAAAACAGCTACAGGGCAAGAGAAGCAGCACCTTCATGATTCACACTGTTTGTGCAGGTGACATGGGGCAGCAGGTTGAAAAGAAAAGCATTCTGAGTGCTTTGGGGCATTGCTCCTCCTCAGCACGAGGTCCTCCATGGCAGGGGCCAGCGTCTGTACTTCAAACACTCTCCAATGCAGAGTGGAGCCTGGAGAGGGAGTGCGAGGGCTGCTGGCACCCAGAGTCCCAGCTTCCTCCCTCGCCCCTCTGCCTACCAGGGCTGCTGTGAGGGGCTTTCCCATGGCATGGCCCCATGGATAATTGATCAGGGCCACTTCCCCAACCCCTGCTGGGTGCACTGACAGTGGGGAGGGATGGTTTGCATGAGGTTTGTGGTCCCAACATGGGCAAATCGCAAAGGGACCTTGGTTAAAAATTTTGTCCTCAGAAAGGTCCTGCTTTTTCATGGGGTAGAATTTCCTTGCTTGTTACCTCAGCGTTTTTCCAGAGAGCAGCAAGACATCCTCACTGACATCCTAAGGAAAGGGCCTTCTCAGCACTCCTCAGGAGAGCAGGGAATTGTTAATCCTGTCTTCAGATGGCCATGTCTACATTGAGCAAAGGGGTCAACATGGCTCAGAGTACAAATGAGCCAGAGAGATGCCCAGGCTAAAGGAGACTTTGGGAGAGCACCTGCTCCAGCCTCCAAAAAAAAGCAGGGCCAGCACTGAAATCAGACCAGGTTTTCTAGCTCAGCCACTTCTCGAAGTCAGTCCCTGAAAACCCCCACAGCTTTTCCCTGCCTGTACATAAGTGACATTTTGTGCACTCAGTCCTAGGCCAGAGATTCAGTAACACACCAGGATACCCTTGGCCTCACGGAGCAAGGCACCACCTTTGAGAAGCCAGGCCTTATTCAGATCCCAGCAAACAGCCCTGCATCCCACTGTGTTGAGGAATACATTCAGTGCAGGTAGCTGCATGTGCAAGATGCTGTGTCAGCTGCAGATTGGGCTCTGGGGGGCAGGACGCCAAGGCAAGAGGCTGTGAACTGGTGCAGACCCTCTGTGTGAATGTGACTGCCACGTGGCTCCTGGGTGGTCAGACAGAAAGTTTCCTCAACAACTGGAAATTTGGCTTGAGGCAGCTATTGATTGGAAAAGACCCTAATTCAGCCATTGCAGCCCACTCTTAATTCCTTTGGCTGTGTGGGCACAAAAGCAGGACATTGAGAGAAAAAACCAGAACCATCTTCCACTTTATAGTGACTGAGTATATGGAGGATGAGGAGAGGACATGCTGTATTTTGTTCAGCCTATTCCTATTTAGTAGATATGCAGGCTGTAGTGGTGTGAAGATTATTCCATATGGATTATCAGTGACACTTGGTGCTTTAATTCAGCATTTGGACAAAGGTCAGTACTGAAGTCCCTGGTATAAAGAAGGGTAGCTCCTGGTTAAGCCCCCCTGCCTACTGGCAGGAAACTGGGGTGCAGTGCTTGGATCCGAAAGACCCCTCTGTGACACATGACAGTGTGGAACATTCGTGTTCCTGGAGCAGGTGTCACCTCTTGGTGATGAAGATCTGGCTGTTCTCTACCTGGAACTGTTCATCTCAACACCAGAGCAGCAGAGATGGATGGGTGCTGTGGGTTTGCTATCATGCCACTGCTACCCTGGGTAATGGCAGTACTGTTTTCTGCCCTCAGGGATGGGGGATTGCAGACAATGGGTTTGATCAGGGAAACTCCAGAGACAACCCCAGTACTCTCTTTGCCTTCCTCTTCCTTAAAGTTCCTCGAGATCCAACCAAAAGCATATTAGTATCATAGCATGGTTTGGGTTGGAAGGAACCTTAAAGATCATATAGTTCCAACCCTTAAAGGGTATCCAGGGTGGCATTTTGGAGAGCAGATCTGAGGGAGTAGCCAGATCCCACCAAAAGACAAGATAGAAGGCAGCCTAATCACACCTCTG
Source organism: Aleadryas rufinucha (assembly GCA_013397815.1). Lineage (NCBI taxonomy): Eukaryota > Metazoa > Chordata > Aves > Passeriformes > Aleadryas > Aleadryas rufinucha. Next base: position 29,325 of record VZTH01011119.1, read on the forward strand.
CCTGAGACAAATTTATGCACTGTCCTGACCTCCACCTCCTAATTACAACCCCGAGTGGATCTTATCGTGGTAGTAGGATGACAAAGCAGTGCAGAGTGTCATCATTTCTATAAATAAACAGGGACCCTGAGGCACATCTAGCTGTTGTCACTCGCCTGGTGTCACCCAGTAGAGTCAGGGGAAGCAGAATTTTGTCTCCCAGCCAGGATTTTTTCCTCCTCCCTGTAGCAACATAAGTGATTTAAGGGAAAAAAGCTTGCTATGTTCAGACTGCACATCTGACCCTACTTGGCAGATTCTCTTCTGGCTGACATGGTCAATTCCTTATCTGTGTGTCTTTCAAACAGACACAAGGAGAAAATTAAAGAGGCATACAAACACCAAACTGATTGACACACACATAAATAAATAGCTGTTAGTGTTTCGGGCTGCTGGATGATCTCACTGCTCACACTGTCTTTTCCTGTGGAAATAATGTTATCCATAAAATACATTCACAAATTTAGATAGCCTGAAAAAAAAGGCCACGGAGCAACGAGACTCTGGCTACTCAGATGACAGTTTTGCAACAATACTTGCACAAAGTTGTTGAAAAGGCATATAATTTGGAGGGGACCAAAAAAAGCATCCTCTTTCCTTCACTCCCTCTCCCTCCCACCCATATGACCTACATTCCTGGGAAATTCAATGGAGTCAGAGCAGACTCCTGAATTGCTGTAGCATTGCTGAAAGCATAATCCAGAACACAGAAGTACAACCTTTGTGCTGTGAAAGGTAACAGTGCATGTATAAAAGGATACAAACCCCAGACTATACAAAGATGTGTTATGGGAAACTCTCCAACAAAGATCATTTGTCTGATTTCTCCTATTCCAAGGATGAAAGTGCTTCTCTTTAGAAAAACTTTGAGTTTCTGCTAAGATAGATCTGTATGTGAAGAGAAAGAAAACTTTACCTGCAACAAAAGCAGCAAGGCAGGCTTGCAGAGGACCTCTGTGCACCAAAAGCATTTACACCACGTTTCAACACCTCCCTTCCACTGAAGCACCCCTGCAGCTGTCCTGGTTAACCTGCCCTATGGACACAGGGATTGCTGGCACCTATGTCCTCCTCTGCACACTCATGTAATTTCTCCTCTAATATCAAGCTGCAGACTCACCCGATCGCTGCTTGAACAAATCCCGCAGAGTCAGTGGAGCAATGACAATGTTCAACCACACAAACTGGTGCAGCTGAGTGTTTAAGACCCTACTACGCTGCAATCCATGCGCTGCCAGGCCTGCTGATCATCACCACGATGGGACACAAGGTGGAGCCATGGAAAACAAAGCCTCTCTGTATACACAGGCACGAATTTACTTCAGCAGACTGACTACAGCAACTGTAAAAAGTGGCCCCCAAGTTGCTGTGAGGTTTCCAATTACGTGGGGCTTTCCCCTCCCATACAATGTGTTAAGTTACACAGCCCATTATCAATTAAATGAGGATAATTTTGTCCCTATCTTCTGAGGGGGGCTCCAATGTCTCACCTGATTACTGTGGGTGTGATTTCAGCACAGAAGAACACGCTGAGGCTTCCAACAGCATGCGAAGAAAACATACCCACGATGGAAAACGCAACAGAGAATTTGTCTTTGACGCTGTCACTCATACCTGGCAAGAGAAGTGTGTTCATAAAAAGTAAGAATGAGGTCAAACTTCCAAGGAAGAAAACAAGTAAAGAGGTTTATATTATTCTTCTCCCTTGACAAGAATTTGAGTGATTTTGTAATATTAATTTAAAACTGGTATTTATAAAATCCATTCTCCAAGCACCTGAGATACAAACACACATGAAAAAAAATCATAATGTCATGCCAAAAAATGGCAGTGATCTCTGAATTTTTTATGCTCAGCCACCACAGAAAAGGTAAAACCCATGAAAAAACCAGATCTTTGGGCAGTCTTTTAGGCACCAGCCTCTTTCCTCTCATGTTTGACAGACAAGTGGAGGCAGGCAGCATTCCTCAAGCTGCTAAACGTCTTTTAAAGTGGGGCTTGGGCACTGGAGGGGCTTCCAGGACAAGAGGGGAAAGAACTAGAAGAGCTCCCATCTCTGTGCTAAGGCCCTGCATGTGATCATTCTGCAAACTCTGTTGTAACTCCCAGCCTGACAGCCTTTGCCTAACAACTCTGAGTGAGAACAGCCGATGCCAAGGACGGTGAAGCACTCCCTTAAGCCAGGGCTGTTTGCTCAATCATTTCATGGCTGGATGGCAGCAAGGTTTCTGGGAGCAAACAGTGTCTATCAAGCACTCGGAGAAACCCCAGTAAATCTTAACAAAGCTCAAAGAAACTGTCTGGCCATGATGACTGTACATTTCTCACTTGATCTCCACTTGCCACCTTCTGTGGGCAGGGGTGGGATATCTGATCAGGGTTGCACAAGCTCCTGTGGCCTGTCCTGGCCAGCAAGGAGGCCACATCACTCACAGAGAATATTGCATCACACAAGGGGAACACGTCATGCCTGACAGGAGCACTGGAGAAAGGACTGGAATTCTGCAGCCAACGCTCTCCCACCTTTCTACAGCCCAGCCCCAAGGCCTGCCTGAAGAAAGAGCTGCTCATCAGAGTGCAGTCCCAAGCAGGCATACTGTCTGGGTTGGATCCAATGAAAATTAACACCTGCTTTTGTTCTTGCTGAATATATCAGCTGTCAGGAGAGCAAAAGATGTTTGGGAGCTCTTTGGTTACATATTCTGAAACGTGCTACAGCCTGCTCAGGGCTAAGCCCTTTCTGCAATGCACCCCAAGTCTGGGCGAGAGAGCAAATTCTGCCAGCTGATGAGGATGTGAGCACAGCACTTTGCAAACCACGAGTCTCTGGCCACTCTTGCACAGTGGGTGAGGCTGCACCACTGACCCCTCAGGGAGTCATGACTGCTCAGCAGAACAGACCTTGGAAAAGGTGGACAGGACAGGTCCATCAAATCTGATACACAAAGGTAAATTTTGCTCCCCTGTAGTTTGTCACTGCGTTGCTCTCACAGTACTTCAGCTTGGAAAAGTAATTTTTGAGGTGTTTAAGTCCCCTTATCAAAAGTGTCCTTAAGGTGTTTAAATCCCCTTTTCTTTTTTGGAAAAAAAAATAAAAATCTGAGATTCCTGAACCAGGAATGCTGCTTCTCAGGAGGAGACTTTCTGGGAAAGCCTCACCCTGTACCTCAAACCTTGGGGGACCTCTGCACCCTCTCTTGACATGCAGAGGTGAGCCTATGTGGAGGGGATGCTACACCAAGAGGCTGCACATAAATGAGCAGGCCTACTTATGAGTGGGGTCTCAAGGCACTGCACAGAATTTAGCTTTCACCCTGAACCCCTCTGTGGCAGCAGCTCTGCTCTGGGTGCTTTGGCCCAGGCCTTTTGTATCTACCCATTCCTGGGGAAGTGCTTCCCACAGGATGCAGATTTGTCTGTAAACCATACCTGAGTCTGGAAGTTGACTGTATTTTCCAATCACTGGATCGAAGACCACAGAAGTCAGAGAAAGACAAAAAAGAGAAAGGGAGAGAGAACAAGAACATACTGTTTTTATATGTTCATTTATCCAAGAATAAAGAAAAAAGGTTAATCCCACATGCCATCCTAGCCCCATCCCCCCAACTCCCAATTCTTTCCCATGCCAAAACCATCACATCTTTCCCCCGCCACCAGAGAGGACATGCTGTTTCCAGGCACATCTCAGCTGGAGGACAGCATGGTAATGAGACAGTGATAACAAACCAGCAGCAAAGCATATTTAAAAGCCCCAGAATTACCACTGGGACTAACACAAAGGCCCCTTTGTTGTTAATGAAGGGGGAGAAGAGAAAATGCCCTTCTGCTGCAGTCCCGAGGGAATGGCCAACAGAAGCTTGGGTTAGAGAGCAAAATCTGGGCATCAGTACTGTCACACTGTTGGGAGACCTATTCCTCTCCAAAACCATGAGCTGATGGTCCATGTGTCACACTAGCCACCAATCCTAACCCCACAGGAGCACACGGCAGCACTGGGCAGCAAGGGAAAGGGCAGCAGCACAAGCTGGGCACAGCTCTGCTGGTCATCTCCCATCAGGATTCTGTGACTCCCTGAAGGTCACACCCCGGAGTTCAGAGGAAGGGTTAAACATGGTGAGCTTCAAGGTCTGCTGCAGGTTTGTGGCTGGTGGAGAATACACCCCCTCTCTCACACCATTCTCAAATTCTGATTTCATTTGCCAATTACACCCAAAAAACCTGCAGGGTGCTACAACAGATTTTGTAATAAGCAAGGTCAGTGCTTCTCTCCAAACATTGTCTAGCTCTTCTGAGGAAGAGGTGGGGCGAGACTGGGGGGAGTTGAGCTGCTCTGAAGTTCGAGGATGCCTTTCTCTCCTCTTCTCACAAAGAGTAGAGTCAGAAGGCCGATGAGGGCACTGCACTGAGAGTGCCTATGTAGCACCAAGCATCTAAAGCCATGCCTGATCTTAGTTTTAGCAACTTGGCTCACAAAACCACCAAAACCTGTTACGGAAAAGGTTGCAATGAGTCCTACAGGGTGTTCCTTCCCACCTCCCTCATCAATTTTTTTGTTGAGAAATGGCAACCAGATTTTGTGGCTCTGGAGCAGATTAAAGGCTCTGACACACCTTCTCTCAACTAAGCAAGTGTGTGTTTATCACCTCAACGGCCTCAACAAACATCTCCCATCCTTAAAAAAAAATTAAAATGGGCAAATGTAGTGTAGAGAGACCCTGATGGACGCCACCACAAGAACGTGGAGTTTTGGGAGGTTGCACACATGCACAGTGTGAATCTGCATGTGAATGGGTTCAGTCCATCAACAGACTGGGGGTGGGGTGGGGCCACAGGACTTCTCCCACTCTCAGCTGGGATTGCTGGGCATGGTAAATATGTGCTCAAAGGGAAAGTAAACATCTGTGCCAAGCTGGGAGCAAACACACACGATGCTGGAGTTTCCTCCATGTCATGAAAGAGGTTCCCTGTTTGCCTCCTACACTCCCACAAATAGTGTGTTTGCTAAAGGTTAACTTAGTAAATGCCTCCAGGAAACACAGTCTGTAAATACGGACAATTCCTGTTGGCTTGGAGCTGCCTTCAGCATGCAGGAATGTGAAAACTTTCCATCCTCAATGCAAAAAGCTCTTTATTATTAAGGCCTTGAATTGTTTCTAAACTTAGAAATTAAAACCAGGAATAACCAGTGTTCTGATGTTCGTCTCACATGCAGTTTGTCCAAAGTATGTCTCAACCCTCTTCTCCCTTCCTTGGGGTGGGGTTTCATGGGACAGAGGTCTTATGATTGGCAACTGTGAGAGTGGCAAAGCACATCCCACCTTCCCTCTGCTTCAACACCTCTCTGATTAATCAAGTTCAACCTCCTCAACCAGTAAAAAATGAAGACAATGAAATAAAATCAAAAAAGGAAAGGGAATATTTCTGTAGCAGTTTTAATAGCTGAAGCGTCTCAGAGGGGTCAGACAAAAGTTACTGCCTACAAAGGAAGGGGTGGGACATTCACTTTTGGCAGGAACAACCCATTTGAAACGCTGTGTCACCTCCTAAAATCATGTGTATACATTCACATGGACTATACATACTCGCTGTGTTAGAAGTAGGGTCTTTCAGCTGCATAATTCCGTACTACCTGTATATTACTTATTCATAGCAAGATGCTAAGAGCTGGCAGAGGACATACACCTACTGCTCTAATTTCTGCATGGTTTAGAGGCCACTTGAGAAGCAGACTTGAGTGGGAAAGTTTTCACTTCCCAATCCCTATCCAGCTCTTTCCCTGGGGGCTATTTCACTAAAATAAAATCAAAAGCATTTCTTCTTTCCTCGTTTGTTTTCTCAGCAACAACCCCGGATACAGCACCAGTGCTCAATAAGCTTCACCATGGGAATCATCCAGATGCCTTTTGTTAATGAGCCTGAGAAACAAGTGTTTGGGGAAACCTTCAAACAAATTCAGCTTCTTAAACTATGCAGGTGTTTGACAAATCTGGGAAAGGCAAATGCTAGTATTTCCTGGTGCCTTATTTGCATGTCAAGCTCGCGTGGTCCTGAAAAGCTCTCATCTCCCACTTACAGTTGAGAAGGCCCAGCTGCAGAAGTGATGCCAGAGCTGTAAGTATCATGAAGAGCAGGAGTCCTCCTCTCCTCCCCAGAAACCCGACCACAGGGCACATGGCCAGGCAGGATGCCAGCGCAATCCCAGCCATGGTGTAATAGTCTGCGTAGAAGTTGTGGGTAATCGCCATCTTCGCTTCATGCCCCATCATACTTTTTGCAAAACAGTGGTGTATGCCATAACCAGTCAGCCTGGGGGAAACAGGGGAGGGAAAGAGAGACCTTTGCTGAGAGGGCAGAACACACATTGCAATGTAATTCAGTGTAGGGACACATTAATGCAGGAATAAAACACCTTAAGTTAAGAAACTTATCTCTAGGTGCGACTGTAAAAATAAGAAATGATGAAAAGAAGCAAAAGAAAAAATCTCTATTCAACCAAATATTTGCTGGCTTTATTCACATAGCTGCTGCTCATGATATTATCCAGGCATGGGGAGCTTTAGAAGAACTCCTACTGTGTGACAGGTTTTCCCATTGTATTTGAGAAATCCCATTCCCAGAGAAGGACATCCCTCTGTTCCCAGTGCATTCACAGACAGCCACAGAGCCAGCACTGCTGTGATGAAGTAGCCTGTGTGTTTGGACAGCAAAACATCAGGAACACCCACCTGTCTGTGGCATCTGGTCATACTAAATACAAACATTGCATCTCACTTCTCAAGCTAGCCTCTTAAAAACTGAAAACCCCTGAGAAAGGAGTGTTTGAAGTCATATGTGCTGCAATGATTATTAGAATTATGAAACAATAAGCTCTAATTCAGTCTACATATTTACACCACCCTTCATAGTACTGTGTCTCCTCCTCTTTAAAAAGCTTCTTTGAGATGCTGCTGACCGACATCTTACCATCTCATTTCACTCCTCTTTCTACTGTCTCACCCTGTGCCTCCAAAAAATAGAAAAGAAAAAAAAAAAAAGGAAGAAAGAGCAGGGAGCTGGATGTACACAAGTCAGATGAGAAGCCCCAGCACCACCCCTGATGTGGTACAAAATAGCAGCAGGGGCACAACAGGAGAGGTCAATGCTCTCAACTGCACCCATCACAGCTCGAGTACCTCTGCCAGGAAGAGCCTCCTGTCCCTGGCACTTACACAAGACAAACCTCATGGCACAAATTAACAGTGCCTGAGAAAGTGGGAAACACAGATTCAAGTCTCCAAAAAAAAAGGGAAAAGAATGGCAGGTATATTGCACTGATACACTTCTATCTTCCTGAAGGTCAGGAATTTGAAGCTCTCTCAGTGTAAACTGGATATCAAAATAACCATAGAAATAGCTAGGGAGATGTGCAGTTGGTGAGTGCATGACAGCCCAGGGCCTGAGGAGTTTCTCTTGCAAACTTGTGAATCGACATTCTAGCTCAAAACCCCACCCTCTACACCAAACACCTTCCCCCGATAAAGCCGTAGTACAAGTGCTTGCTGTTACACAAAAATGACGTTGCTTTGGATAACTAGATTATAGCTGACTCCTCCCATAAGAGAAATATTAATCAGCAAAGCAATAGTAATAAAAGGGCAGAGTTAACCAGCGCTTCTTCCGTCTTTCTCTTCTATGCATGTGAACACAGCTGTGGAAGTTGCTATTGAGGCCATGACCTATAAACTAAATTATTGTATCATTTGAACTTTGCTTTCCAGCCTGTTCCCTAAGAGTTAACCTATTCTCTTAATTGGTGAACAGCTCAGAACAGTTACTTTTAAAAGTAAATCCTTTACTCCCTTAATTTCTTATTGTTCCCTGCAAAAGGTTCCTTCTCCACGTACTAAAAATTCAGCACAGCCCTGTCTAACAGAAGTAAAATTAAATATTTTTTTTTTCACCCCCTAAAAACAAACATGAAATCTATTTCCTCAGACGTACATCTGCTTCATGCTCTGCTTGGATGGCAAACAGCCTCCGTGTGCTAATGCCAGAAGGTATTCTTTGGGCTGCCTAGTTCTGGTTTAGGGAATTTCCAAATATGCAAATTAACATGGGAGAAGGAGAAAGGGAGAATTCCCCGCGTAAAGAGTTTTCACAAATACTCTTAACACTGTCTATTAAATGGGCTTGGTGAGCCTAAGGAGAAAGCACTGTTTCAGAACAGAGGGAGACCCTCACTGATGGGTGGAAGAGAGACACAAAACTCATAAAACCAGAGTTGGTTCTGCAACCAATAGCACTGGAGACTGACCTCTGAAGTCTGTGTGTTTCTGGGTCACTATTTGCCCAGCATGGGGGCCGTCCCCTCTGGGTAATGACTGATCCACAAGCCTGTTAACAGGAGTGAGGGCCACACAGTAGAGCCCTGAAGTGAAGAAGAAAAGGCCACAAGAGAGCTACATACCTCTAAACCTAGCAGAGAAAAGGGATTCCCAGTCTTCTCCATCCCCACTTCTCATTTGAAAAAAAAAATCATGAAAAATTCAAATGGGCATTTTACAAGAGGGAAAAATTAGAAAATGCACTGCTGGTGCCCTCCCAGAATTTGCAGGCCCATGTATTTCCTCTTTACAAGGTGTTCAGTTCTGGACAGAAGGTCTCAGAGCCTGTAGCCTGCAAAACCCTCAGGCTGACGCTTGGTTTTGCACACATGAGTATGTCCAAACCGAAGTCTTAGGAGGCAAGCATCACATTGTTCTGTGTGAGACTGCCCGTTCTCCCTGTGACCCCTGCACATGATCTGGGAGTGCTGAAGCACTTTGTAACCTGCCTTTGAAGACCCACTAAGCACAGCTGTTATATGAGGGAGCAGGCTTGTATTTACTGGCAAGCAACATGTTCCTCTGCACCACAGCCCTATCAGATGTAAACAACCTGAACCTGCACTCCTGGGGCATAAATGGTTTCAAACCTCCCACCTGGGATGCCAAGCAGATGTCTGCATGCATGAGCACCTACCGGCACGTGGCCACACGAGACCGCTGGTGACAGAAAAGCACTTGCAGCACGGTACCTGAGGAGATGTGGTTCTGCTGCCTGAAACAGCCAACAAGCTCCTCCACATTTGCCATAAAAAATATAGCTCCCTGCAACAGCTGGTGTTTTTCCAGGATCATTTATCAGAGACATTAGTGAAGGGTCCCACACTAGGAAACAGTGGAACTCCCTCATCACTTCCCATTGCTGCTGTAGTTCACTGACCACACAACTATTTAAACAAAGAGACTGGACTTACGAGTTCACACACAACACCACGATGTTTTTCCACAGGTTCCTTGTTCCCACCACTTTAACAATGCAGACTTTCTTCGGTCTCCTGGTGATTTCCTTTTCCAGCTCTGAAAAAAGCCAAATCAGAATTATCATTTCACTGAGGAGAATGAGAAGGAGAAGATTTACTTGTGAACTAAGATATCCTGAGGGATGTTCTGGAGAGCAGAACATTATTGATTAGAATAACAGGAACTATAAAAAAGCTGAACTGCCTGCCTGAAGTCCAGCACAGGTTCCTCCTTTTCTTCCAGGCTTCCCTTCACCTTCTTGGGGCAAAAGAACTACCTAAGAACTCCTTCACACTCCAAACCTTCTCCCAGTTAAAAATTTGTTTGTAAAATGGGAGCAGTATGGAGCTTGACCTCAGCAAGGATGATAGCAAATTTCTTGAAGAACTTCAGGATTCTGTTAATTTTTAAACCCCTCCACAGGGAGGACTGCACATGTGCAGCTACAAGCTCTGCTGCCTTTGTGCAATGCATACCTAAAAAGCCATGGAAAGGACTGGAGCTCAAACTCATTTTTCATGGGGAACCTTTTGAAGTTTGTTCAAATGCAGGTTTCAGGATGAAGTGTCTAGGACATTATGTCAGCTCATCCATCTTCCACTCCCTTCCCTTTTCAAATATTTAAAATTTTCCTGATGGATGTCCTAAACTTTAAGACATTTCCTTAAAGAAAAATCATTGGGCATCAGCATCTGTGGTGTCTTTATGTTTCAGAACTAAAGCCCCACCATGTCCTGCAAGTGCTGGGCAGCTTCAAGTTAACTTTTCTTTGCAATGCTGAAATAACACACAAGTCTTATGCATCTGACACCCTTGTTGGCATGGGACAATAATTAAAGGCACTGCTTATTTCCCAATTATCATTAAGTTAGAGCTGGAACACCTACCTAAGCATGCCAAAGCAGCCACTGTTCCCAAGCTACCGGATCAGTGAGCAACAAGTCCAATAAAAGCGGGAGAAGCTGTAGCTATAAAGAAGCATCACAAAAATAATGCACTCCAACAGTACAGACTAGGACTGTTTTTTGGGGTAAAGGCTTGCACTGTTGCTTTCTAGACTGACTGTGTTTAAAGGCAGCAGCCTGGCCATGTTGTGAAGGGTGCACGTGTTCCCTCCGTGCATAAGCAATGAGCTCGGGTGTCCTCAGTCGCCCGCCCTGGCCTGCCCTGACCTCTGCCTTACTCTGCTGAATAGCAGCTTCCTAAAGAGATGCAAGACAGGAGAAAATAAAAGCAAGCTGCTTTTAAGAGGGGGGGGGGGGGAAAAAAAAAGTCACTCGAATTTACGAACTAAACAGAAACCACATTTGTCAGCTATTATTTGAAAAGTGCATCATAAAAATAATAGGTCAAACAAACACTATTTACATGCAAATACTTGAGCTATTCACTGCTCACAGGTCACTCCTGGTCTTCTCTCTAGAGTGGGAAGGCTTCCGAGAAAAGCAGCAATGGGTATTTTACATCAGTGATTGTGCTTAAGCAGAATATTGCCTACTACTTTCCTTACAACCTGATAATGGCCATTTTTCCCCAGAATCTATGCAGCATGAAGCTCACAAAAGCAGAAAAACAGAAGTGGAGCAAGAGAAGAAATTGGCTAAATTATTATTTTTATTACACAAGCCCTCTGCAGGCTCAGCAATGGATCAGGGCTATATTAAAATATAAGCAATAATAAAAAAAAGGAACCTAATCTCAAAGAACAAGGTCAAAATCATTTTTGTAGCAAGATTCTAGGAAGGAATAAGTGGGAACAAAATAATTCAGAACAATGGAAGCAGTTAGATAAAACATAATTGTAAAGCCCATAATTGAGCCCAGGCCAAAACTTCTACAGCAAAAAAGTCAAAGCAAGCACTAGAAGAAGCACAAGGGTTTTGAAAGGCTGCTGGTGGGTGTTTACTGTTTCAGCTGAAGGGCAACAATGAAAATCACTACCCAAACAACACATATTGCACAGATTTCATGTGGACAAAAGGGTTCACTCTCAAACTGTCTAAGAATGACCAGATCTGGCCTATAAAGTAAAACATCTCATCCTCTGTCAGCAGAAGGTATCTATGTCATATTCTTTGGATTTTCTTAATCTGTTAGGGTTTTTTGCTTGCTTGTTTCTCAGAGAAATTTTTACTTTTTTCTTTCAGGACAGAGAGTAAATTTTATTGTAAATACATGCTTTATTGAGCCACAACTTAATAAAATAAAGAGAAGCAACACTTACATTGGCTATATTTTCTTTGGAACCAAACACTGTTTTGCCCTCCACTTCTGCTTTGTTCATACATTAAGGGTTCCTATAATCCATATATTCTTTATTTATTGTCCTACATCCTTCTCATGAGCACTCAGGCCCCCCCTTTTAACCTTTCTCATAAATCAGTGCTTCTGAACTAGCTCCCATCAGTGTTTTTCACTGAACTGCTGTTCTGCCCTCAAGTAAGGGCTCACTTGAACTGACAAACACCTCCTCTATTCCAGCTGCAGCGAGGATCACGCATGAGAGGGGGGTTCATCCCTTCTCTTCCCTGCCTCATGCAGCAGTCTTTCTTCAGTGGACCCTTGCTTCTGCTTTCTTGGGGGTTATACTCCATGGATACATTGCAGCATTATACAAAAATTCCAGATGTAACAGCATTACAAGCATTAAAAAAAAAAAAGGGGGGG
>VZTH01011119.1:41575-114540 GCA_013397815.1 Aleadryas rufinucha
AACCAAAGGAAAAAAAATGGAAAAAAGAATCTGGCCTCAAACCTTACACCAAAGAATGCAAACAGAACGTGGCTTTTTAATGAGAGCCTTCTGGCTCTACCAGCTCTTTATGCCTCCATCCCTCTACAATGTTTTTAAAACTCCAAATCTAAGTCACCTGCTTCAGATGAATGACTGTCTCTGAGTCTCCAACACCATCTATCTTTCTGATGACTTTCTCCCTCCTTTGTTTCTATAAATACTACTGAGATATTCACCAAAAATCCCCACCGTACTGCAAAAGCAATGACTTGCAATAACCAAAACATCATTCCAATAGGAACAAATAATAAACTTTGCAAAAAAGTCATCAGTTACAGAACTGGCGCTCATGTAAGTGACCTGCTGTCTTTGGAGGGAACCTGTCTGCATGAAAGGACCTGCTCTGACTGTGATGAGCATCAGGAGAGTGACAGCTCTCTAGCTGACTGACTTCATAGGTCAAAGTTAAGGTATTAAAAGTCAAGCCAAAGCCTATTAAAACCTCATGGAAGCAAACTATTGCTCTCTCAGGACTAACACCAGAAAAACTCCCTGTATCCCCAACTTTCTCTTCTATTTCACACTGAAGTCACCAGTACAGAAGGAATTTGCATTCCATGTTTCAGTTTTGATTTACCAAAAGGGAGAGTGTGGAATATAAAAATATTTCTGTCCATTTATTCAGAGGCCCCTAATAAGTTTTCCCATACTGCAGAGCCCACACACACTCTAGGCTTCCTATTCAGGGACTCGGTAGGAAAACTGTCAATAAGCTAACTCTTTCTATCTATCTCAGTGGAAATTAAAACTATTCATTGGCAGAATTTAAAAGTCTCATGGGAAGGGGAACCCCACCAGCTTCCAACTCGCAACGCTGCTGAATTCTCGTGGGACCGTCTGCATTTCAGGAGCATGCCTTTCAAAATCAGAAAGTACCTTTAAAGCCTTCAGATGAAGCCACCCATCTCTGCACCACTTGGCATAGACAAAACAGACAAAAGCCCAAATCAAGCTGCTGAAAAATGATGTCCAAAGTGACAAGTGTCCTGTGGTGATGGACTTCTGCTGGATTTTTCTGGCTGCTAAATGATACTGTCAGTAGCTCTTTGAACATGAAAAGAGCTATGGAAACCTAGCACAGAGGCTCAATCAATCTCTAGAGCATGACAGCTCTGCAGCAGGAGGTGGACCAGTCCAAAACACAGAGCTGAAGCAATCTACTCTCAGGCAGACAGAGTTACTGGTACACAGGCTTATTTATACCTTCTAGGACTTTTGTCCAGCTCTCAAGTCATATACAGAAATTATGAGGTAGGTAAAATACTGACTGATGGGCAGAGAGCAGTAAGGGATAGAAAAATGGAAATCATAAGCAGATGGCAGGACGTTAATAGTGGGGTGATTCGTCTTATTTAAAAAAAAAAAATCTCATTTAATAACCGGAGCAGGGAGCTTGGCAAAAACCTCAGAAATGTACCAATAAGGTCTGCTGGTGACAAAGTGAGGCATTACCTTACTATCAAAGGTAAGTACAATACAAATGGTCCATTAGAGGGAGCTGAGTGAGCTTGAGGTCCAGTGTGTGGCAAAAGCAAGAGCAAGTGTGAAATACAAGGCAAAATTCTCAGTGATTAAAGGCAAGTGTTTCTGGTGGAAGATAAGCAAAACCTGTGTTGGACTTGGTTATGTACTACTTGAACACAAGTGACTATAAGGCACCAGTTTATTGCAGCTATGAGGAATTTGCAATTCAGACAATGAAATACTGGAATTCTCTTACAATTCTGGTCATCAACATTTGAGAAACTAAAGCTCTGGCAAACCCATTTATAAAAGGAGAGAAGATAAAGGAGAACTTCATCTCAGCACAGGAATGGGGCTGCTCTCTTCTCACATAGCACGAGAAAAGAAAAAAAGAGATTTAAGATAGGCACAGACAGGAGCAAATGGGAAAGGGAAAAAAGAACAAACCCAGACAGCTATAGTGTATTTGAATTGAATGCTAAAATGTACCCCCAGTACAAGAGGAATATGGAGACTGGAATGGACTTGTAACAAAAGCACTGGACATAAATACTAACAGCATTTAAAGTGAATCTCATTTCATGAGAGCAACTCTGTACCTCTATGACTGCAACAGCAAAGGACTGATTGCAATAATTTATTTCAATCCTGTATTTCTAATTGCATTCAAAAAGGATCGAAAAGTCAAACATAAGGTTGCTGTTGCAATCTTCAATTGCTCATGTGCATTACGATACAGCACTTAGAGGATCACACATTAGTTTTTCCCTCAGAATGCTCACTGCAGTCAGCCAAGGGGCAGGTGTTAATGACATCTCTGCCTTTCCCATTCAACATGTGCCCCTCAGCCTCATTATCCAAGCTTCCCAGTGAGTACAAAAAAATCATAGATTTCCTTAGAGACATTCCTACAGTGCTGTCAGAATATACATGTGTTTCATAAATGGTAATGAAATAATCTCTACCACCTTCTTGTAAGACTAAGGGCAAAGATTACTCCTGTTTTGCAGGCAGGGAGATGAAATAGAGAGGATTTGTGTCCAGAATGAGAAAAAATCATGCAGCAACACCTCTTGTAGGTGCCAATATAAATGCTCCCAGCTTTCTGCAAACCGAGCCCCAGAATTACACAGTAGAGAGAGACACTGAAGAAATTGTGATTAGTGACAGCACTGAAAGGGCCTGATTCCAGGAAATCTCCATCATTGTACAAGAACATCCCTGACAGACCCAGAGAATGAGTACAGCTCTTCAGGAGGTATTCAACTTCATTTCCCCAACACTGTCCTCTTTCCTTCTGCACCCCTCTGCCTCATTCACTACACACCTTCCAAATTCTGCAACAAATGAGGAACAGACAACAGCTTCATTCCCACATCATCGTCCATCCTATGCACTGATTCGTCCATCCTATGCCCTGTGGAAAAAATAGGTCGTAATCACATTATTAAAGGCTGGATCATCATGCCTTCATGCCAGGAGGCCAAGCAGGGGTTGCCCAGGCAACCTGACTTCTTGCATTTGCCAGAGCGTGACTTGACAATGCTTACATTCTTCTAACATCATCAATGTTTAAAAAAAACCAAAAACAACACCATAAAGAGCACCTCCAATGTCCTTGTGTGGAGCTGTGGCCATCAGGACATTGCAGGTACCCACACATGCATTGCTGCTCTCTGTTGTGGGAGCAATGGAGGGAACCTCAGCAGGCGGAGCAAGCAAGTTGGGAGCAGGGAGGTGTGAAGCACACATTTTAGGAGTGGATTTTGCAAAGGAAGAGTTCTGAGACTGAATCCTGGGGCTTGACAGCTTACTCTGCAAGGAGGGGGAAGCAAATGATTGCAGCCCCTTTGGTCTCCATGCTCTAGCTCTCCTCTGTTCTTCCTCTACAGAATGTTCTTCCTCCATTACTTCCCTGCAGCCTCTTGTTGCCCTTGCCTAAGTCCCCTCCACCTATCTTTATTCTTTGCTCCCACAACTTTTTAAAGTCTCTATTTCCTCTCTTCTCTGTCCACTGGTCCGCTCTTACTGCTCTCGACTTCCACTCGGTTCCTGAGGTCTCCCCTCCTATCCTTCACATTCACATCCAGACTCACCAATCATCTCCCCTCTGGTGCGTGTGGGCCAGGGAAATGCCAGCAGCACCAGGGCTTGCTGCCAGCCCCATGCACATGGTTCCTGCTCCATAAAGCTGGCTCCTCTGGGAGGATAGGTAGCACTGTGGACAAAGAGCCAGTGTGCCAGCGGGGCACAAATCAACAGGCTGGAGTGCAGCCAGTGAGAGTCTGCAGAGGACTCAACTAGTGAGAAGGAGTTATTCAAGCTGAAATGGAGGCTGACAGCCCCCTCTTGTTCTTTTTTTTTTTTTCCTTTAAATTTTCTAGCATATTTGGCTTTTCCCAGTAGCATCAAAAGGCACATTCTCAGTAGAGTGCACCCTTTTTCCCCTGTTCCCTCCGAAACCTGATGCTGTCAGACATCACTACCACCCTTGCTAGGGATATAGTCAGGGCATGCATGGGCTCTCCTCTTCCATTCCTGTAGACCTAGCCAGGAGAAGAGGACCTAACTGAGCAGTTTTATTCTTGTTAATCACCACCATGTACAGCACATCCTGAAAGAGTTGCACAAACTCCATCAGTTCCTGCTACTGGACAACAGGGGCCCAGCAGGAGAAACCCAGACCCTCCTGAAAGGTGCTTTAACACACAAGAGGGCAACAAAAAGCACTGGCTGGGCTTTCTTTTTTTAATTTTAAAGTAGAAATCTTTTGTGGCTGACACACAACCTTCAAACAGCACCTTGAACTGTTTTAACTACATTTCACACATTCACCTGACCATCCTCTGGGAGCTGCATGGAACATTTAAGTTTGGCACCATTAAACACCCAAGAAAAAGGATCTGGCAAAAGAGGATATCCGGTAGGTTTGTACATCACAATCACATGGGATCACCTATATTATGGGGCCAGGAAACTTGCTTTCCTTCTCCAGCTAATACACTCTTCATTTATCAGAAGTTTTAAACCAGTAGTGTAGTGATAGGTGTGATGCTTTAAGGATATGAGTAAAGCTTTATAGGGAAAGAGACCAACTTTCAGACATGAGGCATTTTCACCCTTCCCTCTGCTATTTACCCAGTGGAAAAAGAAAAAGCATGTAATTACATAGATCCAAGCCTCATGCTTAGGAAAAAAAAAATATAGCAAAACAAACCAGAAAAACAGCTCATGTTTAAAGAAAAGTCATGGCAGCATGTTGTTCAGCAGCAATAAAGGTGAAAGATAATTAATTTTTTTTCATCAGAGGGAAACTCCCTGAAAACCACAGCTTTCCTAACTGCAATCCACACACATACACACACAGAGTACTGATTACCACTGTACTCCTTCATCCTCTCCATGTTGTGTCCTGGATGCTTAAGTACTGGCATCTATTTGGATGCTTTATCTTTGCTGTCCACGTTTTCTGATTACATCAATATTATTTCTCCAAGCTTAGAAGGGAACCTTGGGAAGAAACAGCTATAACCTCTCTGCCCACAGGAGCACCTCTGGTTTGTGTTTCCATGCAGAGATGAGCAAAAAGGGAGCTTTATTTTTCAGCCTGGCCAAGCAGTTATTTTTATGTTAAGGAACACCTGAAATGTCTCCCCACACAGGGGAAGCCAAAGGGAACGACACAGGGGTGGGTTTCCATGGAAGCATCAGGTGTGACACTTGGGTAACTACTGATACAGAGGCGTCTCAAGCGGAGCATTTCCAAGCAGAGCATTTCCTGGGACACCCAAACACGGCAGGGCTGGGTGCTGGTACAGCAAAGGTCAGCTTGCAGCAGACACCAAACAGACCTTTCACCCCCACACAAAGGATGCATTCTATAAAAATAATGAAAGCCACCTAAAGTGTAACACACCTTAAAAAGGTGTAAGGATGGTTGGTGCTTTGGGATTTCCAATGCCGCTAAGCACTCTTTTCTCCTGTTTGTTAAACAGTCTTCATAATTCCTTAGCATTTATGTCACTAAGGCCAAAATTACTGTCCTGCAGCTGGACTGAAATGTCCATTTATTTCTTGTTCCACAGGGAAACAAGGAAGAGATGGTGAAGTTTCTGAAGAGACTGGTAGTGAAAAACCTGTACTGAATTAATACTATCAAAATATTTAATTTGCTCATGATTGAAGCTGACTTTTTTGGGTAATGCTTTGAAATATTTGTCAACAAAATTCAGCAAGTCTGTTTTAAAAATGACATTTCAATACACAGTTGAATAAAAATAATTTCCTTGATGCAAAAACAGATTTAAATTTTATTTCTAAAAGAGGGCAAAGCCAACTGATGAAATTTCGAGTCAAAATATACTAGGGATAATTTAGCCAGGTCTAATTAATATACCTTTGTTTCTTAAGCATTAAAGAAGAAAATGCAACCACATAAACCCAAAAATCTCATTACAAAGGCAAATTATTCCTGCTCAAAATCACAAGGTATACCAAGCACTCAAAAATAAAGCCACCTAAAGCTGCTGAGGAAAAAGGTCCCTTTATGCAACCAACATCTGCCCTGGGACAGGCTACTGAAGAGAAGGGCAATGTACATTTACAACACTCAGGACTCCTATCAGCATCCCTTTGTTTCCCATGTAAGCACACTCCCATTCCATCTTGCTGGCTGGGCACTGCCCATGAGTTGCCCACCCTCATTTTCTCCTGGCAGGGGTTGTTACAGGAGCTGCTGGACCTTTCAGCTGCAGCTGGATCACTGTCTGGACTTTTAGTTGCTGTCTTTAGAGACATCTCCCAGGAGAGCATTGGCAAACCACTCCAGCCTGAAGGACTGTCAAAAACACCAGATAAATTTTGCTTCCTTTTTTTTTTCCCCCCACCTAACACACAGGCCACCTCCCCATGGAGCAAACAGGCCCTGCAGATGGTTAGTGACACTCTCCACTATGGGCAGTGTAGCCAAATGGATGAGCAAAAGATTTCAGCAGGCAGTGGAAATGGTGTGATTCTTCAGGAAGGAAAATCAGCCTGTTCATTGCTTGGAGAGCAATTAAAAATAAAATTTTCTTGCATCCCAGAAATACTTCACCCTCTCAAATGCTGTTTCTTTTTCTTACGGAACTCGTATCAAGTACCAAAATAGGTATATATGAAACTCCTGTAGTGATCTGTTATATTGGATACACTAATGTGACTGGTATGTATGAATAAAATTACAGTGGGATTTTCAGCTGGAAGGGACTGCAAGCGAGCAGTTTATCATTTAAATGCATTGGGAGTAATTCAATCACAGGAGGCTGTTACAACAATGCAGTGAGGAATAATAAACAGCAACACAATGGGCCCTAACTAGAGCAAAACAGTTTCCAGCCCTTTCAGATGGAAAACAAAGAATAAAACAAATCACAAACAAAAATCCCTCCACACAGATAGGAAAGCTCAACAATGGAGTCAAGGGAAAACAAGGGATATCTGCACCAGGCTCAATGGCATCCTTTCTCCCAGACAAGTACCAGCTTTTTACCCATTCCATGCTAGAGCAACTATGGGCATGTTATTATAGCACACAAGAGCAGAGAAATGGTTCCTCCTCCTTCCTGATCCACTGCAAGACACAAGGCCTACAGCTTGATCACATTCTTAATTCAAGAATCCTAGTGTTCTCCCGTCCTAACTCAGACCATCAACACCCCCATGCACCCAGAATGAGAGAGGTGGTCCTTCCTTCAACAGTTTGTAGTTAATCTTATTTCATCCTTTTGATACTGCTCCTCTCTTACTCTCCCTACAGAAATGCAGCTTCCCTCCAGGGCTGCATCAGAAAAGCTTTAAACTGTGGGGCTGCAGAGAGAATTTAAAGAGAAAAAGAGAGGGAAGAAATAATAAAAAATGCCAGCAATATCCCCAACAATCTCATCAACAACAAGGAGGCAGAAATAACCATGTTCTGAATAATTTATAAATTGAAAAAGGTGTTGAACTCACAACTGCTATATCTAAATGTATTTGCAGTCAGAGAATGCATAGTATCAAGATGTGAAAAAATCTTTTTTTTTTCACATGAAAGGGAGTCCCCTCCTTAAACAGGAGTGTACTTCCTACCATGAAACTGCTGAGAAAAGTAATCAGTCACAAATAATAGTCATAAAGCCATTTCAACATTCAGCATTCCTCCATGGGCAATACCATTATACATGGCTTAAATAAATCCTTCCAGCACACAGTTGTGTCTTTATTATTTTCCTTAGAGGAGACTCAGGTAATTTGTTTTTTCTTTCTCCTAAAATACATTTTATTTCACCTGCAAATTCAAGAAGCTGACTGACAAAAGCCAAATTTAGGAATTGGTTGGGAAACTCCAAAGCCAGTTGTTGCCTCAGAGATCCATCATTACTCAAGATCCATAATTTATTCTGAGGAAGACCTGCAAAAATGAGGTGGGGGGGATGCAGATCAACAGGTTAATGACTGCTCACATACCCCTAATGTTTTTCAGAACTTTACCAGAAAAATGGCATTTACATTGCTAAGCCGTGTTGTGTGATGCAGATCCAGGAACTGTAACCCTAGACACACAATTACGTGCAAGCCAGCTAATTAACACCAGTGTGCCTGGGTACAATGGTGTTAATTAGCTGTGGTAATTAATCACACCAGTGACCTGGGTATGTATACCAGAGATCCTGAACCAGGCTTTTCATCCCTCACTGATGGAGACTGCTTTGCTCATTAGGCACTGATGTTAAAGGTGACAGTTTTCTATCCTGGATGAAGCCTGTTCCAGTGCTGACTGATGCCTTTTACACCGACTGACTGAAACTACAGTTACCCCAGAGACCTTCAACAAGGATCAGACAAGTGCAGAAGCAACACTTCTACCCACTGGCAGAGGTTTCCCTACAGCCCCTGGGGCCAGAGCAGGTAGGGTCAGAAAAGTGGGGGAAAAAAAGTCATGTTTCCACTGTCTTCTGACAAGTTTCTGACACAGATTGCAAGTGACAGTGCAAAATGGGTGTTTATGGGCAGAGCCAACTGTGAGAAGGAAAAGGGGAGCCTGAACCAAATCTGACAGGTGCACTAGTGAGATGAAGATCCAGAAACTCTTTGCCTTTGTTGTGATTAGACACGCACACACACGCGCACACACACTGAGTGTCTCTTCTGCAGAGCAACCTGCAAGACAGGATCTTGGCTATTTCAGTGACAATTCTGGTGATGAGGGGAGCCAGCTCTTTCTAAAAGCATCAGTAAACCAAGGAATCGATAATATAGACTCAAGCAAAAACTGCACTCTACCACTGCCTCTTGCAGCAACCCCCCTTCCCTAAAGCAGCATCACTCAGATGATGCAGGAGAGGAAAACAAAACAGCTCTCGGAACAAAGCTTTCAAGAGAAATTGTACTGTGGTTTAAGTTTCCCATGGGGCTGGCACTTTAGAATAGGGGGTTTGAGTGCTGCTGCTTCTCCAAACCAACAGAATAAGTGTTGGGTGATGGGCAGGATCCCAGCAAGCAGCTTCCTTAAAACACAGTTTCCAGTGGCACACAGAGCTGAAGGCGTACTCTTGTAGCCGTGGTAAAATTCTTCAAGAGATGTCTCTAAAGACACACGGCACTGCAAGACAAGACTATAATTACTAGGGCTGTTCAACAGGCCATGTAGTTTTTAACATAGTGCTGGAGTTTTGAATGGATTTTCAAGAAAAGCAGAATGAATGAACGAATGAATGAGTGAATGAATGAATGAATGGATGAGATGATTTACAGGCAATAAATAGATAATTTAATTCTGGGCAGTGATGCCATGTGCAGCCTTTAGAAAAAAACTGGGGGATTTGCAGTTTTCTGTCCTACTCACCGGGCACCACTCCTTTGATGTCGCTTTCTGTGTTCATCCTGTTCTTGTGCGTGAACTGAAGGATCAGCTCCTTGGATGCCTCAAACTGTTGTGTAGCCATCAGCCACCGAAGGGACTCTGGGAAAATACTTTAAAGAGGGAAAACAGGTTAGGGTTGCTTCCAGGTTTCTGTCAGAGGATGAACTGGTAGAGTTTTAGCTGATCATTTAGCCACTCAGAAGCTATGTAATTATTTCAAAATACAGAAGAATAACTTACGAAACAAAAAAAGAGGGAAAACTGACAAAGAATGCGCAAATTAATGATATTTTCTTTTACCCTGATTCAGAAATGACAGAGGAACTATCCTGTCACATGGAAATACAACACACTGGAATTTTATAACATATGACAGGTGCTTTGTCCATTAATTTAACTTGAAAGAAGTGAGAGGAAGAAGCAGCACTGTTTGCAATAGACATTTGCTGCCAAGAAGGGAATGGATGAGATGCGCGGTTCGCACATGGTAATTCAGACCAAAGAAAGAAAACAGCTGACAGAAGTAATTTGGGTTCTCTTTTAAAGACAGATGAAAGAAGAATTATTTCTTAGGATGATAAGCTTCCCCTGCTAAAGATAATATTATGTTAGTTGAGTTGCCTTAAAAATATATACATGCACACAGTTAAAAAAGTTCATTTTCCATCCAGTTGTTTCTTTCAAGTGCTGATATTAACCAGACTCATGACCTTAACTGGCCACTCTTCCTTTTTTTCAAAATGAGTTTATTTTAATATGAAACCAAAAGAAATACGTAGCTCTTAGAACAAAACCCCAAAACTTCCCATACTTCTGTAGACATGAAAACTCTGAGATCTCACTCCAAGTATATTTTTTTTGATGTTAAGACCTCGTTTTCACTACTCTTCCAAAAGACCTTACTAAAAACAAATTTAACAACTACTTTGAGCTTTATATACGTAGCAAAACCTCAAATTTCCTTCACAAAGCACTGATCTTTGCTGTGGATGCTGCCCAGTTCTTATACTTCTAAGCAGTCAATTGCATCATTATTGTACTATCTCTTAGGGCTGATACAATTTGGAAGACACCTTAGCAAAGCCTCCAACTGAGACAGAGAAAGTATTTTTAGAAGAAGAAATAAAAGGGAGAGAAATCAGGCAGACTGCAATCGAAATGATATCAGCCAATAAAAATATATAACAACTATGATGACATCCATTCAGCTTGACAGATTATTTACTACCCCTCATGCTGCACAGATGCTTTGGCATATTCTCCATCAGAAAGTCTTGTAAAGGAAAAGCTTTTTTGTTAAATACTAAGAACCTTTTGAATGCAAAATCTCCGCATGCTTGGCCCTGGAGAAGGTAGAGCCTCAGCCACTAGCCTAAATGTTGTAGATTTTGAGCAGTTTGCTTACAGGTTCCAAGGAACAGGTCCTGTGATGACCACCCGCACCTAGGGAAAGGAAAGGAGCCACCAGGATGGGCATCACAGGGTGGGGACAAACATGTCTCTTATCTACTGGCTCCTGTAGGTTTCTCAAACTGGAAGCGCTGAGGCCTAGTATCTTTCAGGTACTCCATCACTCAGTGTCAGCAGTGAGAGATTCCTTAGGGATCCTTAAAAACCTGTGGGCTGCCCTGAGTCCAGGTCATCAGTCCAGTCACATTCAGTAAGAACTACCATGGTCACAAATTCTCAAACAGCGTGGCACACTAAGTCTGGTTGCACCCAATGGACCCTCATGGCCAGAGTAGCAGTCTGGTCACATTCAACAACTCTCATGGCCAGATGCAGAAGTGTCACTTATTGAGCAACAGGAATGCAGCTTCTTGGGTTGCTGGTGATAAATACATTGTCTGTGGAAGCACACACCAATACTTAAAGTATCAGTAACACAACCATTGACAGATGCATGAAACTGTGAGATGACTAAGTAGCACTAAAAGTATGATCACAAACACAAGCTTGCTCTTTGAATTTCCTGAAGAAGCACTTGGTATTGCCGAGTGTTCGTGTCTTATGCAACAGGAGTTGAGAGAGGAGATAGGTACAGCCCATCGACAGTCCCAGGATACAAAGATGAAGTCTCCTCCGACCTCCTTCCTCAATTAAGCTACATTTACAATGTTTTCTTTGAGGGAGGGGAAAAGGTAAAGTTACAGTTGATGTCATTTCATGCTTAGGTTGGAATTTGGGTGACTTCAATCATTAGCATATGTGGGGATGTGAAAAATAATACATATTTTTGAGCTAATGTGGCAAATTCCAGCTTTTGGTCACCTTTTCGGTCATTCCTTTGGTTTATGGTTCCCATCAGCTGCTTTGTTTTAAACAGAGCATGGCCACAACCCCTCTGTGCCACTCCATCCTTTGTTTCCTATCTCCCTTGGAGCAGTACACCAAGCTCCCTCAGTGTTCCTGCTGCAAGGTGTGCAGACAGTTTGTCCCTGGTGAACCACAGCCAATGCATGCACCCCCTTCCTGCTGAACTTTGGTTTTTCATTATTTTCCCCACATAGCTGGTTGATGGTCTGCTACCTCCTCCATCAGCAAGGAAAAGGCCATGCTTTTACAGTCAAGGAAAAGAACAGGGCGTGGGTAGGGTTATACATTCATCTCTTGTTCCACCATTGTCGCTCTTTGGGAGAGGAGAGGGTGTTGAGTGGAGGGAACACTGGCGAAAAAAGATCTTAAGTTTGAGAAATCCTAAGAGGAGAGAAGAATCCTTGGCAGACAAAGACCAGGAAGGTATCACATATAGCTGGAGGGAGAACTGTGATTCTGTGCAGATGGATGGAAAGTGGATGCCCATGGAAAGGTTGTAATGCATTGTCAGTTAGGGGTCTGCCCCAGTACAACAAGCCCAGTTATTGCAACTTCGTGTCTTGGTGCAGGTAAATCCTATCTAAAAGCACCAGAAAAGAACCAGCCACCCATTCCCAAATCTTCAGTTTTGGTTAGAGTGAAGCAGCAGTTTATTTCAAATTATTGATACCTTTGCTGACATTCATAGCTCCTGTCTGGAGCTTCCTTTGTCCAAGGGAGAGGAAATAAGGTCTCTGTATAATTGGAGCTTCCCTTCTCTTATGGCTCTAATACATACGCATACCTGAAAGGAGTCTAACTTCTATTAATTTATCTTTATACACTTGTCACAAACTTCTGTGTCCATGTCTGGCTTACATGGGAGCCTTTCTGCCCTTCCTGAATGACCTAAAAGCCCAATAGTGGCATCTGCTCCATACCTTTGTATCCAAGCCCATATGCCCATCCCTCCTAGACACATCTGCTGCCTCTCCCTTTCCCCCCATCCACTCCCAGCTTCCCAATCCACTCAGCCATGCACCTCCTGGGGACTGTATAGCCTGCCACGGGCATGTGGCCTAAAGAAGAGCAAAACCCTAGGCGGGAAGAGGGCTAAGCCCCAGCCTGGAGGGGCAAACAACACTCTCACAGCAGGAGATGGAAGCAAAGAGAGAACAGAGGAAGAAGGAGGCAGTGCAGGGGCTATTTGCAGCATCTGTTATTGGACTCACTGCTTTGGGTACACGATGGGGAATTAACAAGCAGTGCAGTTTCCCAGTTCTTCTTTTATTACCAATCAGTTGGTTTTCTTCCTTTATCTGTAACACATGCTGTGGGTCCACGTTCCGTTCGGAAGGAGAGAAAGAGGTAATAAGATGGTAACACTTTCCAGAGAATATGCAACAGATGGAAGCCAAAAGCCTGAGAGGAAAGCACATACTGTACTGACAATATAATTAAATAGGCATCCCAACCAAGGTTCATTTCTGCAAATGCAAAAACCCTAGGCAACACAAATCTTGATCCTCTGCCTATTACCACTATTTATCAAGCTGCTATGTCCCACAATATATAAGGAGGACTTATTTGCTTGGTTTGCCTGTCCTGCTCAGCTAAAAAGCCACAGAGCTCTTGCAGATTGCAAAATAAATTTTAGCATTTCCTGTTGCTTTCAATGTCACCCAGGAATGGCCTCTCAACAGGAATGTATGAGACCCTGCCAAAGCCACCTGAAAATGTGTTGCCTCCAGAAGACCGCCGAGGGATGTCTACTCTCCATGCCATCCCCCGTGTTCATTAGGCATCTCCATACTACTGTACCATCCTTATGGACACAAACATCTGTAAACATTAAGTTAGATATTGGGTTTTATTCAGTGGTGGACATCAGGTATTTCAGATGGAGGACATCACAACAGGAAGCTTTGGAGAAGACCAGCATGTGCATAACACACAGCAGGTATGGGAGGGGAGAACAGCGTCACAGATTAACAAAAACACTCTCCATTATTCATAAAGATTAACACTGTCAATATGAGGCTATTTAAATGTTGCGTGTTGGAATACAGGGGTAACCCCCCCACCTCCGCTACCATTATCTTGTGAGGGACTTGTAACTCTCCTGAGTGCTGCGTTTTGCCCATGCCGAGGCACGTCTACCTTGGGAATAAGCAGCGAAATCCCCACTGAGGGTTACCACTGTCAACACAGGAGGGCTCTGTGAGAAGTTAATACAAAAATGTAACTGTTAAAATTTCTTGCATACTGTAACAAGTTTTTACATGTTGTAACTTGTCAGGCATTACAACTAGCAACAAGGTTGGTTCTGCACAGAGCAGTGGCCTTTTTCCTCATTTTTCTCTGTGTACAACAACTAAATATTTTAGACTTGCTAGTGTTATTTTTAAAATTAATGATCTAGCATGCTCTTACTGTTATTGTTTTGTACAACACTGTTCTCACAAGCCTCTGTTGTCTTATGCTGCCACTGCGTGTCACTATTAAGACAGAACAACAAAGAAATATTTTTTGGAATGTTTATAAACTCATGGTGGGGATGGACATGGCACTATCCCCAAAGTGAAAGCCATCTTACTTCTCTCAGGATAGCTGTACCAACACCACACTGCCACAGGCAGAGAGGAGTGGGACCAATTGGGAGTGGAGAATTCCTTGTCCTCACAATCCTGGGCCACTGCCTGGCACAGACCAGCCATCCAGACTTCAGCATAACATGTGCTAATTTGGGCAAAATCAAGTCTAGTTCAGGGCTGACTACCTCACACAAAACATCCAAGAGTACTTGTTCCAGGGCTGACAGATGTTATTTGTAACTTTTCTTGGATCAAAGACACCAACAGTGTCAGTCCAGAACCACAACATAGGTATTAAGGGAAAATATAGCCATGCAGTTGCAATCTGACAACAGCTAGGCTGGGATGCATCGTCTCAAGAACTATTTTAGTCTTTAAAGGGGAAGTGACAGCCAGAATAATAACAAAGTACAGCTTCACCTCAGTGAAAGGGGGCTGTCTCCCAAGTGCCCCCCGTGTCGCAGGATGTAGCACATGTGCATGCTTCAGCAGATTATAAAGTTATTCTTTCTTATTTCAAAGCCAAGCCTTTGCGAAAGGTGAGTGGAAGAACAGAGGGAAAGGCTCACGTGTATTGTGAAGCACACACACTTCCCGACAGTGGAGCATCTCCCGAGTCCAGCATCAGGAGCTCGCTGTCTTTGACCTGGCAGGAGGAAGAAATACTTACACCCAGTAGAACAGCATCAGCAGGAAGGGACAGATGATGACGGCCTGGAGGACCTGCCAGTCCCTGCAGAGGGCAGCCAGCCCCGGCATGAGGAACTGCCCTGCCATCTCGATGAAGCTCGCCACCATGGTGATCATGAACCGGTGCCCGGGAGGACAGAGCTCTATCCCTGAAACACAGAGCACACAGACAATCAGCTCCCCACCAGCAAAGACACCCCCAAAACTTCGCTAGGAAACTTTAAGGGAGTTCATGTCCTTCAGGAACTTTGGTCAAAGCTATGCAGAATCAAATAAATTTTGCTTCCTCCCATGTTTAGGCTCTAGAGAAGCCCATTAACAGGTGTCTCTGGTGCAAACATTGCAATTTCCATACACCTTCTGTACCCTTATTGCCAAATTTCCTTCAGTCTCTGCCTAGAGAAGCATTTTACCAAATAATAAAGTATTTATTTTTAGAAGGGAATGTAGAGTTAAACACAAGCCAAAGATCTTGGGTCATGCCTTTTCACACTTTTCAGAGACACCACCTGCCTTTCCAAACAGTTTGCTGGGAGGCAGAAGAGCACAGCTCTCAGCAGGATGCAGGCTCCCAGCTCATATGGGATGCCACCTGCCCACAGCTTAATATGCTCCAACTCAGCCAATTCCAAGCTGGATTTTGCTGAGCGTGTTGTTTCTGGGTTTGCTTTTCCCAATAGCTTATCTTGATCAACTTTCAAACAAGCCAACCTCCCATCTGTCTTATCCTGCCCTCCATCTTTCCTTTTGCTGTGGGGCAATTTACCACCATCACTGGCATCTTTGGTTGCCTCAGCTGTCTTGTGACAAGGGAGTAGATAAAACTCAGTTCAGTAGATAAAATGTTTCCTTAAACCCTGAATTCTGGCTATCTTTTATTCAGTCAGAAGATGAATTTATCAGAATCACAGCCTAACAACAAAATTAAAAAAAGTCACAGAAGAAACAGCAAACACAAAAATTGGGCTGGCTTGTGGAAATTTTTTCACCAGCAAGATTGCAATAGAAGCCTCTATTTCCTATTTGCCGACATTCATTTGTACAGATTAATACTTCAGCTCAATAAACCTGCCACAAATGTTGTGTAGCACTTATTGGAATGCTGATACAGAAAGAGGCTTGTAAACATTCATGACATGTTGCTGTCAGCATTGTTGCTTTTCTATGGGGTGTTTCCTATAGTTGTTTTAAATGAGAATTTAATGGTTATTAAAATAGTAACTGAAAAACTGCAAGAAAACAGGAAGAGATGACAGCTGCTCCTTCATTCACTCTCTAATCTGCAGCTTGTCAGCATATATCACTGTAACACAGATTTAAAGTAACTGACCAGGAACCACCTTGTAGATCAAATGTAGGATTAAACACGACACGTGCTCCCTTTCTTTTCAGCCAGTACAAAAACTACCAATGGATTTTTGCCAATACAAAAAGAAAATGTATCTGTTGTCAGGCAGCCCAAATTTTCATTAGCCTAACCACAAACAGAGCAGCTTTGGAAATGAGAGGGGGAGAAAAAGCCCTCAAAGACTCTCGCATGCTATAAAAGGCTTTTACATTTTAATTTGGTAAACAAGATTAAAATACAGAGCTCCTTATGACATTAATATGGTTTCATTCTTACTAATGAAGTATCCCAAGCCTAGGAAATTTTTTTTGTTCTATTCAAAGAGGTCACTTCCGTTTTATTTCTCTAATCTCTAAATATAAAGTGCTTCTGTTTGTTTTTCTAAACCTTAAAGTCACAGTCACTCACACTCCAATATTCCTTCATTAAGTACAAGGTCGAGTTTTGTTGCTATAGAAACGGGAAGTCTGCATTAGATACATAAGGCTTTGGCATTTCAATTGCATTGCTCAGGTTAGTATCAGGTAAAAATAAAAATAACCAAGATATCAACTTTATATAAAAGTCAGGAAGAGGTGTCCAAATAATAAAAGTATATTTTTTAAGTCACTGGTGCACAGTAAAAAACTCCACATGCAGCATTTATTCATTGTATAAAAAGGAAATAGCTTCAGAGATTGCTTAGCATCTATTTTCTTCTCTAGATTATCATGTGCATATGATCAATTTCTGCCCTTTTCTCTAAAAAAGCTGGAGAGGGCAAAAAAATAATCCCTGCTGTAGCTAGGTGAGCGTGACTTTCAAGCAACAGCAGCAGCATATGAAATATCACATCTCTGTTGAAATGTTCTACATATTAGGACAACCTACTGACTTTCCAACATATCCAGCTTCAATTTTATATGATACAAGATTCAGCACTGCAGTTTTTAGCAAGCATCTATCAGTCAACCCTTTCCCACCTCTGCAGCAAAGCCACCCTCCACAGCAGCTGTGTCCTAGCAGCAGGAAAGTCACCCAGCTGATGCCCACACTGGGGCCTCAATGCACCCAGGCACGGGGCCTCTGTGGCTGCAACAATTTCCACCCAGTTCACGTGTTAAAACTACCGACTCACTCAGGCCAAACCACTGCAAGACTGAGATCAGCTTTACCCACCCATGGCAGATCAAGCAAGCAAGATCCAGTTCCCCGAATCAATGAAAAAGTTTCCATCTCAATTACTTTGTGGAGCATGGAGCAAACCCTTGTCATACACACCAATCATGGAAATTATCATCAATATGAGAAACTCCCAGATACACCCATTTGCTCTATTTGGAAAATTTTGTGTGGGCAAGGAGACACACACGTAAAGGATTCTGCTTCCTTGCCCAGCAGTTCTACTCTATGCAGCTCAGTCAGAGCAGTAGATCCAACTCAGAGACCTAATTTCCCTAAGTCCCAGGCAAGTGATCATATGGGCAAGTTGAAACCTGCATGCAAAGCAGTCCTGCAGCACCTGGGCAGTGAAATCAGGCATGCCCAGGACACATGGGACAGGCTCTCTCACAGTCAATAGGCACTGACCAACAGTGGACAAACAAGCTGGACCCAGACACCCCCTGTGGCAAAACCGCTCCACACGCTGCAAACACACCCCAGCCTGAGGGCAGCCGTCTTACCGCAGGTGTCATCCAGCCCTGGGCCCCACAGGCATCACGGGCACAAGACACTGAACACATGAGACTCACTGCACAGCATATACCTCTGGCTGGGAAGTGTGGAAACCAGGTCCTGGGGCCAGACATGTTATGCCCACTGAGCACTCAGACTTGCTGGGGTGTGAGTGAGGGAGCTAATGAAAAACCTCTGCAGTGCCCTGGGGTCTCAGCTGCACTGCTTTGTGCAGGAAGTCACTGCCCTGGGCATCAGCAGAGAAGCATGATAACACTGCAGGTCAGACACCAGGGTAACCAATGCAGATGCAACAGGCACTGGTGACAAGGGGTACAAGGACTTTACATCAGAAAGGGCAAACTGTCTTTGCTAACAGCTTCTCTCCCTGGCACTGGATGGACAAACTGGGCTGATGTCCTTTACAACAGTTTTTCAGGTGACCTCTTCTGCAAAGGAGATGGGAAACGGAGATAAAATCACCTAAATATGCCCGCAGCCTGACATCTGAAATACTGTCCTCTCCCCTTTCCAGCTGGCTTCTCCGTTCCATCCTCTCCGTTCCATCCTCCATTCCTCTGTGGAAGAAGCAGTCTATGCACACACAGACAGGAGACTGGAAAGAACTACAGTATCACTAGGTTAACATCAGCTCATGCTGCCACACAGCATGGCCTTGCATGGCCCACCTCCTCCAAATCCCACCAGGTAAGCTGTCACTACCATGGAGAGACTAAGAGCCACGTCCTGTCCTTTCTCACTTGATCTTACACTTGCACACTGGTTAATGATCTGTTTCAGATTTCAGAAACCCTCTCATTTGTCTTAAAAGGCTGACATTTATTCTCAGAATATTTGCACAAGGATGAAAGGCAAATAGTTTTATTTAAAGATAAAAATAAAGAAGTTAAGTCATTTGCAAATAACATATCAAGAGGAAAGAGGCTACACTGCACTGCCTGAACAATTCTCTAGCATTCATTCACCCATCTTCAGACACAAAACACAAAGCAATTCTTGTTCTGCAGCCCAAGTGTTAGCTGCATCTGAAACCACAAGGTAGCAGCTTTTTGTGCCTTTCCAGTTTTCTCTCTTTGCTCAGTTTCCATCTGTAAGCCACTAAGACTGTAATTATATAGGAGTATCCCTTGGAGAAAATGGCCAAGACAAAGCACCTGAAGTCTGGCCAACAGCATTCACACTGAAAAAAATCCCCAAGGAGACAGTCTGATTCTAGATTCAAATTCACAGTTGCACATTATATTAAAAAAACCCCAAACAAAATCCCTTTGTTTCTGACAGTTTCCCCCATATTACTGCACACCCAATATTCTTAATTCCTTCCATCTAAGCACCCCTCTAAGATTTTCCTCTGCTCTAAAAGGGAGGAAAATAATGAGATTCAGGTGAAAAATGCTCATAATTTGAGAAGAATTCTCTGGCAACATAGCTTTAGGTGTAAAATGTGGGACACCAGAAACTCCCAGTGGCAGTAACAACCTGCAGCACCAGGGCTGTGTTTGCCTCAGCCCCAGCAGTTGCTCTGCTCAGTGCAGGATGTGACCCTGAGAAAGAATTTTGCATTTGGACTCTGCTTTTCATCAGAGCACAAAAGGAAAGAAAAAACCTCCAAGAGAATTTAGTTTCCCAAGCTGTTCAGCACCTCCAGCACGTCCCACCACCTCCATGCTCCCTGAGGTCACCCTTTTGGCACGACAAGCTCCGCCACCTCCGTCACAGTGATCTTGAAGACTGCTGGGAGGTGACCCTGTCCCTGCTGCTGCTGTGTTTCCTAATTCCCAGCAAGCTCTCTCAAACCTCTGGGACCTTGTCTTCTTCCAACACTCTCTGTGGGATTTGCCCTCTGCTGTAAACAAATCATCTCGCTGGATACTCCTAGAATAACAGGGCCCCAAAGCCAACTTTTGGCTAGCCGACCAGATACATTTGCAGCAAAATCTATCAATAACTCCCGGACAAGTTTGCAGCTGGCTGCTAGGGGGACAAGAAAATAAAATCCAGCATATCTGCTTATATACACAAATTTCCCCTTTGTTACTAGACACAAACCTCTAAGATCTGCAAGCCCTATCTGTGGGCTGTACACTTCTCATCTCTCAATTAGCACACTTGTGATTCAGTCCCGTTTCAGGCTGAAATGGCCCAGGCTTAGCCAGCACTCGATCCTGGCTGAGTTTAGACAAGGAACACATCAACTTGATTGCCTTTGCTGTCACCAGAAGGAAAGAAGCATCCCGTGTAAATACAGTTTATTAGGGAACAGCAAATGAAGTAACTCGTGGAAGTAAAGGTTATCACACACACTGCAGTGCACAGACAACCACCAATTGATGTAAGCACATGACAGAGACAGAGTGAAAGGGAAGGAAAAATCTAATTTCCTCTCCGGAGAAATCCAATCCGCTGCCAAGCAAAGAGAACAATTCAGTAATAGACTGAACCTCCAATGGCCGAGTAAGAAAATAGTATTATTTTCCCCCAACAGCACATCAGGACAAGTTACTCTAAAATACATCTGTGAAGTGACACAGGTGTTCCTTCAAAGGTACTTTTCTACACATCATCAATTTGGTGAGAGTTCTTTTAAACACATGCTAGCCCACCATTTAATTAACACATTTAATATTTGTCAAATCAGTCACCTGTGCACTGACATAAGCTGAGCTGACAGAGCCGTCAGGCTGGCACCAGGGCAGGCAGCCAGCATGACACCTCACCAGATGTGCAGTGGCACACTTAATTTCTGACCTCAATGGATAGCCTGGATCTACTGGATGGAGCTATCTTGATCAGGAAAGATGTAATCAGAACAGGTTTCCTTCTTATCAAAACTAGATTAGATATTCATTTGGTATACAAGGACCAGGATAGTGCTAAAACTGATGCCAGGCAAAATACCCCTAAGATACACCATGGGGCCTCACAGAGAGGCATAGTATGAAAAAAGTAAATATAGCTACACCTCTCCTGCAAAATCCAACTAAAACACAAGGTGCAACCTTCCTTCTCTTTACTTTCCACATGCCTGACTTGCTCCTGTAAGGCACAAGTGAGTAACACACCATCCCTCTTTCAGGCCTGGTACTGCTCAACTGTGTCAGGATATTTTAGGAGGAGCTCTCCTCTGAGTTGCAGACAGTCTGTAGCTACCCACAGGTGGAGGGTTTGGACCACAAACACGGAGCCATGTTGGGTACAGTGCAGGGTGTTTGCTCAATCCTCATTAACTCGGTTGCAGGAGCTGTGGACTTCCCAGGCATGATGTATATGCAGCTGAGCAGGGCAGGGCAAGGGTGACCTTGGCTCCTCCAGGGACAGGAGACCCTAAGCAGAGGCTGCCTGACCAGTGTGTGGGATGCAGAGATGTCTGCAACCATGCCCTGGATGCAAGCTGTCTCCCAAGGAGCATCAGTGGCAGAGAAAGAAGCACGTGTCATTCCTCTGTGCATGCCATGGCATCTGTACTTGCCAAGTTTCACACTGCACAAGGCAAACGACATCTTACAAAACAGACGGCTGACTGTGTAAGAAACCTTTAACACACCATGCTGTCTGCCATTCACAAAGTAATAAACCCAAAGAAATGTTAAATCACATTTTAGGTACTGCAGTTGCCATTTATCCTGCTTCCAGAGGAAAGCGGCAGCATCTGTGCAGCTCCCAACCAACACTGACTTTCGGTGACAGTTCCTGTATATGAGTAACAGCATTATGAAACAACACAAGGAGAATGCCCCTGGAAACCTAAACAGCAGTGACAAAGAGCATGAGAAACGGGTAGATAGAGAACACACTAATTTCAGTACGAAGATGACTTCATTTAAATGAAATTAAAAAGGCATTAAAAAGCTTTACTGTGACATACGTTTCTATATATGTTAATTGCCGTCTATAAAAAAATTCTCATCCACCTCCAGTCTAGAATTTCCTATCCCCCTTAAGATACTCTCTAAATCCATATAAATATTTGTTTATTTTTTCACAAAACTCTTTCTTGTTCCAAAAAGGTGGTTTTCTCTAAAGGAAATGCACAGTTGGTCACAGCAATGTTTTGCAAACCTAACACCTCTGCTGTTCGCAACAGCTGGTGCCTTTTCTCTTAGCACGATCTAAATTATTACTGGCATCTTTTTGACAGGAGTGTATGAGATGAGCTGAAACAAAAACTGGTGTGAGATGCATCAGAGGAGCTCATTTTCTTTGATGCTTTAGTTGAAAGGGATCTGCATCTGTATTTGTTAGCGAATTTTTAACAATATTGTAGCTACTTAAAACAAGAACAGAGAAGAAACTCAGTAGCTGGAAATCCGCACATCTCTTAATTTACCGACTGGCAAACAATATTCCAACAGCAGCTGTTTCAAAAGCTCAGTTTGCAACCTCCAGATGGATGATGATCCTCAAAGAAGCAGGAACAAAGAAATAACAGCCTAACACCTTGTTTCAGGTCTATTAAACGCTTCCCAGCTCACTGAGACAGCAGGGCAGCCCCTCTCTCTGCAAGCACTGATCCCACATGATGTGCTCCTCCAAGTAGGATTTTTTCACCATTACCATCATGCTGTTGGATGAGTGAATAAATGTGCTGAGCCCTGGATTTGAGCACATTCTCAGCAGAAGTGCATATTGCTAACAAGAATTTGACACGGGAGACTTGAGTTGGTTGCAGCCTAGCTTATCAAACAGAAAAGACAAGCATGGAAGAAAACTAAATGGAGGACCAAGAAATGTGCTTGGTGTTTTTTAGGTCGTAATAAAGCTCTGGCTGCCCTGCACCCCCTCCCTCAGAGCAAAGGCAGATGGCTTGTCTGAAGCACTGCACACCCAGAGGCACAAGCCCCGGAAAGCCTCTTGCTCTTTTCGCTTGTGTCAACTTTATAACAAGCCCTCCAGGTGCTTATAAACACAGAATCTAAGCAAACACTGGGTGCTGTTTATTAAACTCTCAGAAATACAATTGTAAACCTCCTCATACGTGCATATATATAAACACACAGGCATATTTATGGATATGTGTAGATATACATGTAGATATAATTGTAAAGGCAAAAGCCCCTAGTTCCTTTTCCTCCCCGATCCCCCTGTGATGTCAGAAGCAATCAGTGGAAATTAGGGTGATGCCCTGAATAACCCATCCCATCTCAGAGGACCTGAATTGCTCAGGTGGCATTACCATGTTGCAGAGAGCCCGAAACACCGCAGTGCTGGCTGAAAGCGCGCACCGAGGGCCAGCAGAAGTGCAGGCAATTTAATCAGAAGCAATTAGTGAGCCTCTTTGTGAAAGGCTGTCACACATTTGGCCTCCAGGGCACCCTCGTTTTTAAAGATTTATGCCACGCGCTCTGGATAGATATTTAATGAACACTGTAAAAGGGGAACTACAGGGATTCAGAGCCAATGAGCTGCTAGATTTCGGGTGCTTTAAACAACACATGCATTCACTGGAGGAGGTACCACTCAGACTAAGGGGTGACTTTTGCATTAATAATTCCCTGTCTCTGGAGTTCAGCATTAACCCTGACACAGGTCTGGGGAAGGAAAAGACAGGCAGACAGACAGAATGGGGATGCCCACCCAACAAGAGAGAACCATGCCAGACACTGCATACAACCACTGTGCCTGAATAAGCACAAGCAAGACAGCCCCTGGCCATATCTCCTCTAATTTTAAGCCCATGAGGCTACAAAAAGAAAAATGAGGCTGTGGTAATGTATAGGTGGTGAGAAAACTCCTCCTGATATAAAAGCAGACGGTGCACAGTTAGAAGTAGTACAGATACTTCTTTTCCCTTCCATTTCCCAATGAGCTTTTATCTTCCAAGTAACATTTCCATAAGGGAAGAAAAAAAAACATTCTAGGGAAAAAAGAAGAAAGACCAGTGAAGATTTCCTCTTGGTCAACTGATTTTAAAGTTAAAAAGATATGACATCCAACCTTGGGAAAAAACCTGCTTCCTGTAGCAATGAAAGTTTCATTTTTCATTCAAAATCAAGTCTTAAGTTTTTGGTTACAGGTTTTATACCTTATGTTAAATACATGATCTCTATGCTGTAGAGAACACTTTCCACCACTCTGTGCACATGGAGTGCCCTGTACAGCGGGGTCTGCTTGTGGCTGTTTGTGGGGAGTTCTGCAGCAAAGAGCATAATTCAATGGGCTCAGTGACAGTGCACAAAACTTGTCAGAGAAAGAGCATTCCCTTTCCAGCCCTCTCCAAGCACATCTCTGTTTCAAGCCAAGGGTAACTCAGCAGGCTAACTCCTGTAGTTGCACACACACAGAGGTGAGCACAGTGGAATATCTCTCACATGCTCCTGTCACATACCTAATTAAAATGACCTCGTAATTGCCAAAGCTTCAATATTCCTTAAATTTCTTCCTTGCTATCTTTACAAATATCACGCGTGAAGATTTTTTTCCTGTTAAGTACCAGAATTCTTTGATTTGGTAAAACCTGACTAGACAGTGAAGAACAATAAAAAGGGAATTAGCATTACAATTCCTCCAGCATCTCATATTTCCATGCAAATTGCTGTGCTAAGGATATCTGTGCAATACCAAATCAGACCACCCAGAAACAACCACTGGGATTCAAAGTTTGTGTAGATTCAACCCTGAAAAATGTGTGAGTTTGTTCAAGAGTTTCTCACAGCCAAGATGCATATGTAACTTCATCAGTTTCAAATACCAATATATCCTGTTAAAACAAGGGTAAGAGCTAAATATTTTTGCTGAATGGATGAAAAGTCTTCTATTGCTTTGCAGTAACTTTGGAAAAGAGAAAGATCACGTTTTTTCACATCTTCCTTCTATGGAAGCTGGCAAGTAAGCTGGGAATTGATGGATCTTCCCAAGTGGGAAGATCCCTCCCGTGGGGTATGCCCACTTCTCTGTGGTGAAAGACTTTTTTCAAGAAAATTCCTGCCACTTACAGAAGAGTTCAAATATGGCAACACTTGCTGATTTGTTCCAAATAAAACTAGAATGAATTGCTGAGCTAATTAATAACCCAACATTAAAAGGAAACTAAGCTCCCTGGAAAGAATCCAGCTGCAATTCATGAAAGCGGATTTCACTTGTTCTGATTACAACAGTAGTAGACTTCATACACATCACAGCTACAGCTAAAATTGTGAACATATATACCCATACCCACACCTTGAGAAATGAGTGACTGTTAACCTTCTCTTAGCAGCATCTATTTCTCTGTGTGATTTTCTGTTTCAAGTGCAAGCTCCTATTAAGTGGTGCTTCGCTGTACCTACGATGGTACAAAGCCAAAGATAAGAGCTGTGGTTAGAGCTAATGCTGTCTAGGAGGCCACCTGGCAGAGTGTGGTGTAGACTTCACCTTGCCTAAGTACAGTCAAGCTGTACTCTTAAGGTCAGAGGATCTTAGGGAGGTTCTCTCCACAGTGAGTTCTGCTACTGACTTTGAAGACAAATGCACACTGCAAGCAATTTCTCCATTAATTGTATTTCTGTTTGTGCATCAATACTTAGATTGCTTATAGTACATAAACGGCAACATGAATCTTACGTGCTGTTTGCTATGCATGAGTTGCATCGTGTGTGGTGTTAGATCATCCCTGCTCAGGGAACAGTTTCAGGTACTTCAAAAAAAGCTCCCACATTTACCACCCTTTTGTAGCAAGAGAAAAATGTGTAGAAGGTGGGAGAGTGAGAAAGAATGACAAAAGGAAGATTGTGGTCATAGGAGGGGAGAGATAATTAACAGAAGGATTGCCCCTGGCTCATCATATCAGATTTCCTTCCCACACTCAGCTTTGAATAAATCATTCCTTTGCTTGACACAACAGAAATAATTCAGTTACTGTTTCCAAATTTTCCTTTCTGTCTTCTTGCAGAGCCAGCAAGGGGATAAAAAAGGACTGAACTGGAAAAGTACAAGAGATGAGATCCATTTTCAACTCAAACACCTATTTGCTTCCTAACCGTATTCAACCACATAAAGGAACGTGGTAAACTATGTGAGAATTTCTATCCATGAGAAAAATGCTGAGAGATGGGAGGAAAAAAGCCTCCATAGCTGATCCTGCCTTTCCTGGTGTGACAGCGGGTCCTCAGCTCCCCCACCCAGGGCTCAGACACCACCACCTCCCAGGGCAAGTCCCTGTACCTGCAGGCACACAGCAAACCTGAGCACACTGTGAGTATGTGTTCCCCCATAAGCAACACAGGAATGTCTTAGGGGCTCGACTATTCCCCAAGTCAGGTAACTACACATCCAACAGAACAAGAAACACTCTCCCTGACTCCAGGGCAGCACCAGGCACACGGCTCAAGGGCAAAGCAACCCCAGGAAAGGAGGGCAGAGCCCTTTGCCAGACCATTCATACCACAAACCTACAAACTGATTTCTCAAACACTTGTGGGAACAAGGAGGAACTGATTCCTGACTACAAACTTATCTTACAAGTTGCACAGTCCAATTAGGAAAACCGCCTTGAACCTTATCTCCACATTTTACCAAGTTACCAGTTAAAGAACTATATCCAAAAGGCATTCTGGGTTACATGGGAAGAAAGAATAACTAAATCTGAAAGATCTGTTTTTGTTGAAACAAAGACTGTGGACACGTAATTTGAAAAAATAAAATTATTGTTCACTTACATTTGTATATGTTTACAGAAGCAGAGAAGACAAAAACTGCTCCCCTGTCTTGTTGAGTGATGTTTCTAACCAAAATTGGAATTTCTCCAGACCCCTAGAGAAAGCTGCTGCACAAGGCTGTCTGGCACTGGACAGTAAGCAGGTCTCTGTACACATGCCTGTCCACTTGCATGACATTCCCAGACACAGGAAAGGTTTAATCACTGTTTTTTCATCTAAAAACAGGGCCAGAGCTGGGGGAACTTGGAATTCAGGCTGGAACCACTGAGCACTTGGTCTGCTCCAGGTGGCTCCTGAGAGCTTTGCATGGGGAAGAACCCTCCTGCAGCATCGCCTGCTTCAATACAGAACACCAAATTTAAGCTCAGGTTTTTAAGAATGGAGCCGTGTGTTATTATCACTACTTGCTTATTTTAACAGCAATATTAGGCTATATATGGCTATGCCACAATGAAATACAGAATTTAGAAATTAGAGCTACAAAATTAACGACTAAATAACAATTCAGCTAAGCCATTTCTTCAGCCACTTCCTCACATTTATAATTTAGCCAGATGTTTCACACAGAAGCAGGAATATCTTTTCTACCAAGAGTATGAATAGACAGCAGTAAACAAAAAAACCCTTTTCCTAAATAAACCGACTTCCTCTCCAGCTCTTGCCCAAAGGAGAGGAAATGTCAGGCATTCAATAAGGCTGGGTGACATAACACCCTGACTTGCTCCAGGTGAGTGAGGTGCCAGATATCTGCATCAGAAATCACAAATGTGGGAGCAGCCCAAGCCACACAGAACCTGCCCAATTTTGTATACAATGTCAGCACAGTGCTGGGAGAGAGCACAGGCACCACCCTGTCCCAGAGCAGAGAGTGGGCAAGGGTTCTGTTATTTCACACTCTCTGCCTCCTACACCTGTTGTACAGGACAAGTGCACTGGTGGTGAAATAAAAATTTACCTTTTCATGAAGAAAAAAGTTGCAAAGCAGCTAATTAGCTTTTGCCCTCTGTTTCACTCTCCAGCAAGAGACTCTCAGCTCCCAGGGCACTGAGATATGCTGTCATACAGTAAAGCTCGCTCCCCTGCCCTCACCTCCCTGGTTGTATCTTCCATCATGCACTGCCCACGGGTAAATTGCCAGTAAACACAGAGGATGGGTACTCCAACAACAGACAACCAGCCTCCAACAGTTTCACTACCAGTAATGAGTTTCCCTCACCCCAAAATCGAGACATCACACACCTGCACCTTTGCCTACATAAAGTCATTGGTAGAACCTTCACCCTGAGGTGGTTTTCCTTTTAACCTGACCAGAAGCTGTTGCTCAGATCACTTTGCACCCGACGCTGTAGGGCTATAAATAACACATCAACAACACAGCCTTGTACTCACATGCATTTGATTAAAAAAAAGTCAACTAAAAGGCAGACCACCTTTGAAATGGAAACAAATGGATACAAAAGGGCTGAGGATTTGAAAGACTGAGAATGGCTGAGCTAGTTCCTGCCAGGCTTTGCAGTCCTGGTATCACCAGCAATGTTTCTGCATAATCACATAAACAAAAATCAAAGCAAAAAGAAAATACTATTTTTTTAGGGGGTGTGGAATTGAGAACAACACATACATATAATAACAATACCGCCACCACCCAGGGACAACTTAACCACATTAATATATTCACTCATGACTGGCAGAAAGTGGTATGCAAGCCCCTAAAAGGAGAACATAAATGCTGGCAATCAGAAAGAGAACAAAGCAAATCATCAGCCCCTGCCTTGCCCCAGGCTGGCAGTGCAGTTCACTGGCAGGCTGGAGCTGGCTGAGCCTTGTCACTTGTGGCCCTCCTCCCTTTAAGGGAACTTAATTTATAGCCAATTTTGGAACTCCAGATATGAGAAATTGGAAACACTGATATAGATGGAGTCTCCCGGTTGTAGGCAGCACAGCTTGGTTTTAATATTGACCCAGCTGACTGGCAAAGAATCATCTGCAAACAGCAAAGAAGATTAAGATCTGAAGTGTGGCAGCAACTTCATTTCCAAATCCTTCTGCAACACAGGAAAACTCCCTGTGCAGTTCACCACAGAGGAGAGTGGGGAGCAAAAAATATCCAAGCTGTGTTCAAAGAAGGAAAAGTGTAGGCGTGCAGGGCTTGCACTGATTTATTACTGGCTTATCAGTAACTAACATATAAAACCAACTATAAAAACAACAGACGTAAAATATTTTCTATTTTAAAAATCATTGCACACTCTTCCTTCCTAGAAGGTACAAAGACTCAGAGCTGACTTTTCAATTTGAACAAATGCCTGCACAAGCATAACAAAGAGGGGAAAAATATTAAGGAGGAAGGAAAAAAACCCCCCAAATCCAGACCTGCTCTCCCTCACCTTATCACAAATAATGTAACGAGGGTCCTTGCATTCAAGTACAGGTCCTAAATACACAAATTCCAAGCTTCATTTTTTAGGAAACTGAATTCATTGATGGCCATGCAAAATAAATAACAATGTTTGAAATTGTTGCTAATAAGGACATCTTCATGCCTAAATATTGCAAATATTTATATCACATTTAAAGCTCTAAGCCTAAATAATAATTTTCATACATCATACCAGACTCAATTGCTTGTTAAAAGGATCTTCCTTTTTACTGAGTAGTCAATTATTCATTAACCTCCTAGAAACATTCAAAGAAGGCACAATTAATTTGAGGGACAGATAGGAATTTGTAATTATAAAGATATCTGAATTTAATTTTTTTTAATGACAGAAACAAAACAGAAGGCAACAAGACACCTAGCTGGCCAACATCAGAATGAGCTCCAGAAAAATAATTTGGGGCATTATTTTTCGTATTGAAAGACCCATATGATCACAGCATGTGCAAACATTTTCAGCTAATGAAAGTATGCCCAGCAGGAGAGTCTTCCATTAAAACCGCTCCTGCAGCCTGTGAAACAAGTTAGCCTGGACCCAGCGCTTCAGTTGTGCTTCCACTTAGTGACTGACCACACTAGTTCTGCTTCAACAAAACATGTTGAATGTTAAAGGACCCTAACAGACATTTGTACTGCTACAAGCATCACCAAGTGTAACAGACAAGGCTTAATTAAAACAAGAGTACAGTGTATATCCAACCACCCTGAGAACACATTTCTCTTAGTTGTATCCCTCACCACCAGGTGAGATTTGATTTCATATCAAACAGGAGAAAGTATCTCTGTTCCAGCCTCTTCCTTCCATGGTTTCACACATAAACCACTTAATGACTATGTGCTGCTGCTTATGCAGTCAGTTAATATTTATCCACACTTCCACTACCTACCTTGTATCACCAAAGGGGTCTAACACAAAAACTACTGACTCTCAAAATACGCATCAGACTCTTCCTGTTTGCTTAGGGGTTGCCAGCTCTTGGGACAGGGTAGAGCAGCTTTGTACAAATTCACTGCAATGCTTTCTTTCCAGCTTAGAAAAGCAGCAAATTAAAAAAAAAAACAAACCAAAACAGCAACAAACAAAACCAAACCCCTTGCTCTGAAATGAGAGGGTGAATTTTCCTAGGTGTGAATGTGGCTTGTAACATTCCTTCACTATAAAGTAGTCTGGGCTTCTCTTTCACATCTTGCCAGAAAGGTTGGTGGGCTGGGGGAAGAGTACTTTGTCTTCATGTCCTGACTTTTCTGACTCAAGTAGGGCAACTACAGCTGGCCCGTGGATTTTGGAAACAATTTATAATGCTTCAGGAGAAGGGGAAACTACATGTGCTTCAGTACCAGTAAGCATCAGAAAGCAGCTGACTTATATTGCAGTCACTCTCCAAAAACTCAGGTTGATTAAAAACATCCAGTCTCCTAAAAATTCACAAGCTGGGCCCCAAAACAGCTGAAGCAAGTTTTCTGAAGTTCAGACAGCCAGAAGTTGAGAGCAACAAGCAATATTTGAGACACAATTTCATTCTGAATTCAACAGAACTAAGATATTGCATTAATTAAAAACAGGTCTGAACACAGAGAACTGGAAAATTCGCTGGGGTGTGATTAACACGGTGCTATTTGCTGCTGGGACACTTGTATTATTTGATCCCCTTTTCTGGAAAATGGACTGCAGTTATTCCACTTAAGTGAACTTCTCCCCTCTTTCAATTTTTTTTTTGCAGTGAGAACAGAAAATTATTTTGGCATTAAAGAGGGTTTTTTGGTTGGTTGGTTTTGTTGTTGGATTTTTTTTTTTTTTTTTAATAAAAACAAATACAAAACTATTACATGCTTTAGGCAATGACAAGTAAGAGCAGGAGTGGGCAGTCTCCAGCAAAGGGGTTGCAGACCTTTCTGCAAATGCACGTCTGAGAACACCTTATGCACACTGGATCTGGCCACAGGTGGCCTCGAAGAAGCCACACACACCTGCGGTGCAATGAGCAGCATCCCTCTAGCACAGCAGTTTTTGGGTATTTGCACAGGTGCCAACCCACTCAGGGCTCTCAACCCTGCCCCAGGTCTTGGAGCAGCTTTGACACCAAGCTGATGATGGAGGCCATGTGGGGAACAGAGCACACAGCAAGACTGGGAGCAGGAGATAAAACAGGGACAGCAGGGATGGCAGCAATCAGAGGCACCTTCTCTAATTATAAAGTGCAAAACAAATACCTGAGTTCGGGGCCAACCCTGCCACATCACATGTCCCTACTGTCTCAACAGCAAGCTGTTAAGCTGTGCCAGAAAGACTACTGGTTGTGCAGCCCTGGGGAATCACGTTTGTCACCAAAGCATCACAGGCATGGCAGAGGACACACTTCTGTTTGTGAAATATGATCCTCACCACATTCCTTGTCAGGTGAGCAACCAAAGCACTTAATTCCCAAATACATGTGCAAATGTAGATGAGATGGGGTGGGTAAGGTCTGGTTTTTATAATGCTTTAAGATAACTAGTGATGTCTGCAAGTGTTACAGATTTTTAGACAAAGCACTTCATAAAAGAAATCACAAAAGTCTAATATTACAGTACCAGCATTTCCC
Organism: Aleadryas rufinucha; assembly: GCA_013397815.1. NCBI lineage: Eukaryota > Metazoa > Chordata > Aves > Passeriformes > Aleadryas > Aleadryas rufinucha. The sequence goes on from VZTH01011119.1 coordinate 73,259, forward strand.
ACACATACTGCTCCTTGAACTAACTGATCCCTATAACAAGTTATACACTGAAGGGTATGAAGATACAAAGCCCAAGATCTAATGCACTTTATATAGGATTAGAAAAAAGCAAAGCCATGGCTGAAAAAATTAAGTTCTCTGTGACTGCATTCCCCACGAGAAGCTCACTACAAAGCGCTGTACGAGCTCTAAAACAAAATATCTGTTGGAGTGAATGTAACACCCTGGGACATTAAGGGGCTTAACATCTTTGGCATGAAATAAGGAGAGTCAATAGAGAAATAACTTCTTAGTGTGTTTACAATGCTGGCAACACAGGAGGTTTCTGTATCTTATATTAGAAAACAAAGGCATACCAATCTGTGGTGTTACAGCCTTAGTGTTGTGGGCCAAATCTGCTCCTAATCCAAAGGCATAGATCTGAGTCTTAATAAATAATCCTCCAAAACAAGCAGCCTGACCTGCCCTCTTTCCCTCTTCCTATTTGCTTCTGTGTTAGATGCTTGATGATGTGTTTCCCCAAATCTAGCCTTGCCATTGCATGCATTTCAAATGCTTCAGCAGCCACCATCAGATGCCTCTTTGAGAGAGGCCAGAGACTCCTCTGGGATAGCTCTTTCAAAGAGTAAAATCTTCCTCTCTTACATATCATAAGTACACAAAGGCAAGTGACTAAAAAAGTGAGAATTTGGAGAAGAGTAATTTCTTTCTCAGGATGGAGGATGTATTCTGCATGGGAAATCAAGGAACACAAGTGGTGATGTGAAAGAATTAAGACATTTCTCTTCCTTAGAGATACTAGGCAAATACAAAATCTGCCTACTTCACTGGTGCAGTCCTGCTTATTTCCAAAACCAGGCAGCATGCCAGGTCTCTGCACTGAGTAGAGACATGGAGTGAGCAAAGGGAAGCATCCTTGTTCAGAGATCCCAATTCTCTCTTCCAAAGGAACTGCATCTCAAGCAGCCTGGCATCCAGCCCTTTCCCACAACTGAATACCATGCAGCCCAGACATTCCTTGCTTCTGGTACAGATTTGCCATCCTCTGTACCAATTTTATAGCTATGGCTAGGTTGTTTCCAGCACCTGAGAAGGCTTGGGTCTCTATTGCATCTGCAAGGTAGACCTTGATAGAGATGCTTTTAAATCATGTCTAAAGCTTGCTGAAATCCTGAAGTGCACTGAAGTAAGCTGGAGACCTTTGACTTGGCAATTTCACTCAGACATCTCAAAAAAAAAATAAAACAAAAAAAATTAAAATCAAGGAACAGTTAAAGAACGGGAACAACATTTAAGACTGAGACCACTTGTTTTTTTCCCCCCAGAGAAATTCAATGCATAAAATAAAAAAGTCCTTATAATTTCTTCTTAAATCACTGCCTCTCCTTTCCCCACTGGGCCCACACAGAGAAACACTGACCTTTCTCATTCCCAAACTCCTGACAGAGGATTTGTGCCAATCTCCCTGCAAACACCACTCAGTCTTTCCCAATGCAAGAACTACCACACAGCATAGGAGTCAGATAAAGCACAGAGGTAAATTTAGAAAGTGGAATACAATGAGTGACATTTTTGTTGTTGCCCTCGCTCTCCCACACCCTGAGATGACCTGGGCATTCCTGAGATGGGGTGAGCGATGCTCCTTCTTACACAAGCAGCAGTTGATGACAGGCTTCAGCTTTAACCTGCTGACAAGTTAAGTGCACTGCAGAGATACCAGAAAGATACAAGAAAACCTCACCTTATTTTCAGACATACCCCCCTGCCACTTAGTTTTTATCTCCAATACTGCACTGCAATATGTAGGACTAGTCTTCCTTTCTAGAAAACCCATTCAGGTGTGCGGCTTTTCATCTGGAGATAGTTCAGGCATGACAGTTGGCTGATTTTTACTTTAAGAAAAAGTTAACAAGCAAAGGCAAGAGCTGCTGGGGTGGGTGGTGGTTTAGGAAGTGAGGGGGAACCCTTTAAATACAAATCACCCTTTTCTGCACTTTTACAGCTGGAATTATATCAGCTCTATTTGAATCTCTAAATAAAACCTTTTAAATTCTACTTTTGAAAAACAGTACTCTTACCATAAATTAAATTAGTTCTAAAAAAATTTAAACTATATTAATTCAAAAGGAATTCAAGGAAACAGTGGTTTGCTTCTCAAAGACTTAAAGCAAGTCAGACACTGAGCTTGCAAAAGCCATAGACCAATGCTCTGAAACAAGAGTTTGCAGAAGGTCTAACTCAGCTCCTGACAGCTAAACTTTTCCCTAAATGGCCGAAACACAGTTTGTAAATATAAGTTTGTTTAAATTAACATATTTCTGTGTGCTTTGAACTTGCCGCTGAAAGCAAGCTACGGGAATTGGGAAGTTTCAGGATGTGGGAAGCTTATGCTTCTCTTCCCTCCGGTATCCACTATGTTATCTACTATATCTAAACTCAGAAGGGCATGATGACCAGAAACAAAAAACCACAATGCTTCCTTTGTTTAATGACATGGCAACTTGAAAGAGCAAAACTGTATTTTGGTAAACTTCTATTTTGCTCATTTGAACAAGCTTTTATTTCACTAATAATTAGTCTTTAAATGAAGTGCTTTTTAATTCCATTTTCCATCCAAGCTCAGCTTGGCAAAGGCCACAAGGAAAAAACAACCATTAATCAAGGATCTGAACAAGTGTGCACTGAGCCCTACAACTACTTCAGTGAGCACATGTACACATGCAGCATGCACCCACCCGACTCTCCAGGAATAGTGCCAGATGAATGTGACAACCATGTTTAATTACAAATCAACACATTTGAAATACTACCAGCCAGTGATCACCTACTTCCTCTTGAGATTTATTTCATTAAATAATGAAATTCTGACTTTACCTTAAAGTTTCACCTTGCTGTCTGAAGGCAAGAATATAAAATCTATAGCCAAATCCTTGACATTCTGCATTCCAAACACCTTGTCTACTTTAAGATCCAAAGCTGGGATTTTTGGGGAACAGGAACCACATCGTGCACTGATTAGCAGACACTCTGCAATTACATGAAGCACTCTGCCTACTTCATTTCCCCCCTTTCCCACCAACTTCTTTTTGAATTCTGGCTGACACACAAAACATTCAAGACCTTTGCATTTTAAAACTGCTCTGCCCATCCTTTCATTACAGACACAGGAAGGCTTTCTGGCTCAGATGTTGATGGTTGTCACCAGCCACGTTAAAAACCAATCAAGCGAAGCTTTGGACCTTGCTTCATTCAGCCAGCAAAGCCTTAGTCTTTGCACTAAGTTTAAAAAAAAAAATTAAAAAAGCATCAACATCACACTCAGGTATGCAAAACAAGTCATGGTTCTCTTAAAAAAGCCAGCCAAGTTCAGTGCTGGACAGGCTTGGACAATATTGTCCAAGGCAGGACAGCAATATCTGACAGGTACAGTCACAGTGGTAGACAGGTGAGAATGGATCAAAATCATCTTCTGAGGAGGAGGTGGGATATTAAAAAAATTAAAATAGACTTCATATGTTTTTGTGCAAGCAAAGGAGATTTGTCAGAGTGAAACTGTACTGAATAAACCTATCAAGCTCACGTGGTTGCAGAGTGCCTCTGATCCCACAAAAGCCATCTTAAATCCAGATTTACTGAATCATAAACTCACAACCTTAATATTCTGGCCCACTGTAACTATATTTTACTGATGTGATTTTTGTTGAGACAAAGAGCTGTGCAGCTCTGGGGCAGTGAGGGGAGGCCTGACCACTGTTATTACTTTTTAAAATTTTTTAACACTAGAAAAGCTCTCTCTCAATTAGTTTGGAGGAGGGGGGCTGTTTATTTTACCACTTTGCCATTTTATGTTTAGAGATATAAGAAAAACAATGTTCAGAAACAACTCTGTAGGAAGCTTTTAATGTGCATTAAAGGAAAAAAAAGGAAACGGGCTTGTATCTCAGATGCAAAAATTGACAGCACACTTCTAAAATCTCACAAAACCAAGGTAAAAGGTAAAATGTATTTATAGAGCAAGTGATACTTTAGTCAGAGAGATTAGACAAATATATTTAAGTACACTAAATAAAATTTAAATTCATTTGCATGTGGGTTCACTACAGCTTCCCTTGTTAAATAAATCCCTAAGCAGATTCATTCTGTTTCCCAACACAGAGTCTTACTGCCAGACAAATAAATTCAGCTCAGTTTGATGATCATGACACATTGTTCATTCTTCTCATCCTCATGTTTAAGGGGAAGTCCAAAGATTAATTTCCTCACAAAGAGCTTGCTCAGGCAGGAAAAATGTGGAGTCCTGTCAGACAACGGTCTTTGCTTGGAGGATGGAGACACCTCACTGTGACTGCTGTGCTGCCCCCCAGCTCAACTCAGCTGCCGTGCTTGGATGTATTTTTTCAACAGGCACCAGCCACCTCTGACTAACAGAAGACTTCATATGAGCCAGGCACCCCAAGCCCTGCCCAGCATGGGTTTCAGTCTCCTGTGAACCAAGTCAGAACAGCCACCAGCCTCAGAGCTCCACACCTTCTTATTTAACCTAAAAGGAGAGGCCACTTCCTTTTATCTCCAGGCTGTGCTACTTGTTTTATTCAGTTGCCTTTAGGGGACTCCTCTGCTCCAGAAACGGGAAATATTTCACATCACAGCAGTTTGTCCAGGAAGCTTTGACACACTCAAGCATTTTCCAGCCCTGTCAGCCATGAAACAAGGCTTGATCATTAGAGTCTAGTTCACAGAGTCATCAGGTCAGTCACTGCCTTGCTTACACACAGGCATGTACAGGGTTCTCAGTGAAACCTCAGTGGCCACCTACACGGGCGGAGGGTGTGGGCTGAGATCTTGTTTACAGGAGCACTCAATGTTCTAAACATGTGGAAACTTGGCAATGGTGAGCAAAGCTTAAATGCCTTATGAGCCTTTACCTATTCAGCTAGCTACTTCTAAAGCATATGCAAATGCCTCCTCCTGCCCTTCAGCTGAAAGCCCTCTGAAAGTGCCAAATGCCAAGAGTATTGGAATAGGTGGGACGGTATTGCCCTGAAAAAAACCCCAATGCTGGGCCAATATACCGTGCTCTGTAGGTCTGCTGACCTCTCTGATTCCAGACGAACCTCCTCTTTGATTTCTCCTTCTGACTTCTCCAATTGCCAAGCCTGGCTTCAGAAAGAAGGCCAAGATAATGACTGCTGCATGCCAAGTTTGTGGTGTGTTGCCAGCAGAGATCCTTGTAAACAAAGGAGGCTGGACCAAATCCCCAGAAAAGATCCATGATTCACCATGGTATATATGGTACTTGGGGCAGCCCATGTTGCCTTGTCCGTAAGCCCAGCTTCCATGCCAAGTGAGGGCTTAGAAGAAGGCAGGCATCTTCTTCCTAACTGTGCTGGTCCTCTAGTCCTATCCTCTCTGGATGGCTTCTGCCAGAGCCACTAACAAAGCCTGAACCGTGCCAGGTCTTTCCTCCATCTTGAGGAAAAACCTTGAGGATTTTGGCTTGCATTTGTGTGATGGAATCTGCCCAACAGGCTCAAAACTGATGCAGACACAGGGAAAAGGAGAAAGCAGTGGGGCAGGGAGGAGGATACACTGTGACTCAATGGGCTATATGAGTTGATTTTTCTTAGGAGAACAAGTTTTTAAAAAGTTAAGTTAAATGGAACAACAAGCACCTTGGCCTAGAGACACAGAAAATTTAAGGCCAAGTTGGGAAATTCAGAGTGTTTTTTCTGACTGTGGTCTGTTGTAGAACAACGCAGCAAGACTTCATTCAGGATATTTACTTTACAAGGCAAGTCTCTACCTGATGCAGCCATAGAAGACAAGTTACAAAGCTGCTTTTAAACTACAAAGCCAGAGGAAGGATACTGCTAGAGGAAATGCTCATTGCTTTTGTGGGAGCAGTCACACCTTCAAGACTGAGTGCTCGGCCCCTCTTGGCACTTGGAGACCTGTCAGAGCATTTAAAATGGCTTGGTTCTGATTAACTAATTTACTTTGTCACCAACTTAAGTAAGCTGCAAAACTTGCCTGAAAGAACCACATGCGGAAAGTTCAGTTGAAGATCTGTGCTGCTAAAATTAGCCACCAACCCATTAAAAATGTCCATAATTTAGCCTTGGTGCAGCAAGGGTGCATATTATGCTCTGATGTCCACCTAGTCCTAGAGGTCACCATAAGCTGCTCATGACTCTTCCCTTACATTCTCTACTTGTTTTCTAGTGGCAGATTTCGTCTTAAGAGCATAGAATCAGTTAATATAGGGAATGTATAGAAAGCTTCAATATATCAAAAAGAAAATTGTTTTTCCTTCAGATCAAGTTGGTTTGCTATTTCAGAAAAAAAATCTGCAGTTATTATGCACAATATGAGATCATGTGTACTACGGAGAAGGGAGAATGTGTTGGCAGCACAGAGCATGAAATGATATGGGCAATTTGGCTGACAGCAGGAAAGATTGTTTGGATTAAATAAAAAGAAGGGCTGAGTATTTCCCCGTGCCAAGAAAGCTTGACCCCTGCTTTTGAGAAGGATATATGAATTGGTTCAACAATTTCACAAAGTTTCAATTATGCAGTACTTAAGTTCTGGAAAAAACCCCCCAACCTTTATACTTACTACTTGCAAACTGCTGAATCCCTGCAAGCGTGTTTGCTCAACACTCTTAGCACTGCAAACACACCACCAGGAAGAATACTTTTTCCTCCCCTTTTCTGCAGGGGTTCTCTGCCTTCTGCAGGGTTCAATACTGTCACAGTCTATCACTTCTGTCTGGCACAGAGCAAAATGAAAGCAAAACAAAGTATTCTCCCCATTCTTTCCAAAGGCTTAGTGGTATAGATAAGCTAGCAAACTGAATTTCACTTGGGCACCTGAGAAGAAGCTTAGAGTAAACACCCTACCATGACACACCAGAGAAGCGGTGCTCCTTGCATTAAGCTGGGTGCGACAATGCCCAAAAGAGTATGGAGTACCTATAGCACAAGGCAAATCCAGACTGATACCTGTATTTCTGCATCAGTTCTGTCAGTCCCAGTCCTTCTACTTGTACAAGTGGCTACAAGCATTTACCCTGAAGGAATACAGTGCTGCCTTACATAAATAATGAATGCTTCAGGTAGAGACAGCCCTCAAATAGGGAATCAAAACCAAGAACAAGTAAAACAAAAGAAAACTCCGGTGAACTAACATGCTTTGTCAAGTTGGCAGCCAAGCAAGCTGTCTTCCCTGCACTCCCGCCTTACCGTCAATTATCTGATTTCACCGCAGTTACTTCACATATTCCAACCTGTCACCTCCCTGCTCACAGGTACATGATGATTATGAATAAAAAAGGCACGGGAAATTCAGTTAAATAACAGAGTCTCAGTATGCAACATGCTGGTTTTTCACAAGGCCAACAATACAACAATAACACAGACGGAAATATATATTGCAGCAACAAGGAAAAACCCCACAAACCCACAGCCAACCCACACGCAGTGGGAAGCTTTGTTTGGGAAGCTCTTCTGTGTTTTTGTTGGGTTTGTAAGGTTTTTTGTAGGTTTTCTTTTTGTTTGGTTAGGTTGTGTTGGGTTTTTTAAGAGTTTATTCTTTCTCATTTGCAAGCGAATAGACTTGAAGTTCAGAGTTTGCTGATGCTTCTCAATTACGATCCAGAGCTACTTGTTCTCCCCATACATAAAAAACTTCCAGTGGGCAGAGAATCTCACCCTGAGCATGATGCAACTGCAGTTTATGTGCACCTCAGCTCTACATGAAGCAGCCTGTCAATCTGCATCCAGTTACTTCAGATGGCTCTCATACCTGCCAAAGAGTGCCCAAGCTCCTGGGAGTGAGGGATTTCACACACCACATCAGACCACTGCTTACAGGCTAGCACGTGAACTCTAGTGTAATAACACTGTAAATTTTAAAGTTACAAGAATGAAAGCTCTTAACTGTTCCCACAATCAATGTGCCCACATCATCTTGGGCTACAGCTTAGACTGAAGGAAGGGAAAAAAAAAAAGAAAAAAAAAGTTTCATTTTCTGAATGGCAGTCCATAAGAAAAGCCCATTAATTTAAGGAAAGGCTTTGTGTTTGACATGACAGTCTTCCCTCAGAAGCTCATCTCAGTTTTTCTGAAGGAGGAGTGGAATAACCCTAAAGAACATGTAAAAATTAAGCAAAACTACAACAGTTTGGTCAAGATCCCACTGATTCTTGCTTTAAAAAGAAGTCTGAATGACACTACAATCAAGAACATTATCCTCTTACAAGAGGAAGAAGACATTAACAATTTTGATCCTGACAGAAAGTACACCTCTTCAGTCACAGTGTCACAGCCCTACATCAACAAAGGTCTCTGGCCCTGCTGGATGCAGCCACAAGCACAACGGGGTTCTCTTTCACCCCATTCCTTTAGGCCACATGAACAGTAGTGGACTCCTGTGCAGAAGAGCTAAATGTGACAGAGAACCAGAGCATTTCCAAATTATCTGGAACACAAACTAAGAGCAAGAAGCTGAAACTACATCAGATAAGGAAGTGCCTGAACTCGGCAGATGGTGAACAGAGGTAAACGAAGCCTCCTGCAATTTGAAAGATACAAGAAATGAACCAGGCTAGAGCAACCAGTATTGTCCTAGGACACAAGACGATGTGAAAATGCAGAAGGACCAGAAAGATGTTCAAAGGACACAAACAAAATGTCATCCACCAAAACCAGAGCATTCCAGAGCTGCAGAAACAGGAGATCACAACGATAACTACTTAGTTATTGACAGTCACGCACATAGGACTAAATTTTGTCCCAGATGAAGTAGGTAGGGACAACTCCAACCATAATAATTTTGGGGAAAGAAATGCACACTTACTTTCCCAGTTTCACATGAAGTCTCTGCAATGTCTCCCAGGCTACATATAATATAGAGAAAGACCTGTGTCTTCCACTGTAGGCCCTGGATGATAGTCTTCCTCTTTGCAGAAAGCCATTCACACTTTATTTGTACACCTACCTACACCTCCCTGCTCTCCCTCCTCCACTGTTATTTTTCTGATTGAGAATCAGACTCTCTTGCAGCATGGAAAAGAAGATACTGCCAAGAAACATCACTGAATATAAATGAATTTATCAAAAATGAAGGAAGCCTAAAATACTATCACAACCTGAATGTTCCAAATGAGAATTTCTTATCCCTGAATCAGCATATTTTACAGCTCTCTGTATGGCTTTCTTTTCCTGTTATTGCTTGAGATGAGCTCTGCATCATATGAGATATTTGTACCAAGTACACAGAGAACAACTTATCAGGAAAAGACTTCTTTCACACTTCCCCCGACCTTCCCAAGTATATCTAATACAAATCCTGTTCAAATTTTTCAGATTTTCATTTAAAACTTAAATTGATTTGCATTCCTCTGAGAAAAGTTCCCCCTCTTTTTTTTTTTAAGTTTCTGTTAAAGACTTCTTGAACATTTTTAAAAACAGATCAAGTAAATTCTAAATTTAGAGTTTTAGCTCAGATGATCTTCCAAAAATATTCACATACATTCTTCTATTCATGTCTCAGTCAAAGTTATTTGGCAAATAATTAGCAGTATCTTCTTTGTTGTGGCTGTCTAGGAGCTATATATACATGCACAATGGCAGAAGTTTCCTGGGTCATTTCTAGTTCACTCCATTTCTGGTTCTACAAATCCCCACCCACACAATGATTATTATTAATTAATATAAGAGAGAAAGAGAGAGACAAGTGGGGTCAGGGGGAGGGGAGAACAGAGAAATGCACAGAAGAGCATCATCATCCCAGAAAACACGTCCCCTTACAGCTTCAAGCATATTAACTACTACCCTGAATGCAGACTGACTTTCACTAAAGCCCTAGCACTTCTCAGAATTAAATCACACTGCTGTAACATCTGAGCTTGTCATCAGTTAAGGTAAGACCTTCATGTTCATGAGAAAGATACTGCCTGAAGCACTTCTAGTGACAAACAGAGCAAACAGACTTAACAGGATTTAAAAAACCCTGCAAGACCTGGTTCTTGAACCCATCCTTTCCACAACAGCATTAAAAAAGACCAAAATAAACAGGAGGAAAACCTTGTCACTCACTCATTCTAAAGCTCTCAACACATCATTCACCTTTGCTCTGAAATGCAGAAGATGCATGGCAATGATCACACTCCACCAAGAGAGGCAAGGCCATCACCTCCTCTAAAACAGAGCCAGAAAATAGACTGTTGAACAGAGATGGTCAAAAAGAGAGAGTGTGCAAACTAAAAGAGGAAGCCATCAATTTTTAAAACATTGATGGAGACAGATTCAAGCATATATGATTAACAGCTGAAAACAGAGCTGACGCAAGAAGGGGACACAGAGGAGGCTGACATTTCAAGAAAGCCTGATATACACACTTACAGGACAAACAGCAAGGAGAAAAACAAAGGAGAAAACCTGGGGGAGTTATAAAGACAACAGGAGAAAGGAGATTCCAGACTTACAGCACCCTGTTAACTGGCACTGCTATTATCTACTGCTAATACCGACTAAATCCTATTTTATTTGAGCGACTGAAAAATAAGTACAAAGTTGATGCATGCCTGGCATCATCCTTATGCAGAAGGTGCTGTATGCACTCAGGCAGCTGCCAGCACTGAGCTAATTGAGAGTGTGGTCTTTCCCCAAGACCACAACTATAATTTTAGCTCATTACAGCCTGCATTGGGGTGTGCTCGGTTTACATCTTTGCACACTCTTCTTTTAATATTCTGATGAATAATTTAGTTCCGATGGCAAGCCCTTTCACATTCAGGCATTTTTTCCTCAAGACTGTCGATGTGGTTCCAAAGTATTGAACTGGAAGACACCCAAAAGGGATTGTATCTGCTCCTCCCTCCTCTCCCTGTATATTCCCTGTTTCGTAAAAAGCAGAATGCAGAACACAGGGCAGCCCAGGACCTATAGCAAGATGCATTACCCTAAGGAAACTGTAAACATTGCACCACCCTGGTTTAAGTCACAGTGGAGCTGAAGAACAAAGGAAAGGCAAAGTGCTGTTACCTCCCTGAAAAGCATGCTCGCATAATTCATCTCCCCCAACACCCAGCATGCAGTGGAAGGTTTGCATGAAACACGCTCAGGGGTGTCCACAGGCGACTCAGCTCCACTAGGAGCCAAGTGACAGATCTGTCAGGATCAGCCCTGAGACAGCCAAAGGAGGCTGTAGGGTTTCCTCTCGCTACCACTTTGCAGCAGCTTCCAGCTGTGCAGACAGGGCCTGTCATGGAGACCCAGCATCATTTTTGCTCATGGGTGCTCCCTGCGTGTCTGTCGCTGGCAGCTGGCACCTGGCTCTTCCTCTTGCTGCTGGCACCCCCTTCCCAGTAGGGACCCTCACCTTGCAGATGACAGTACATGTCAGCATTTGATTTAGCAGTGAACTGGCCGATTTCTTGCACCACAGAAGCAAGTCCTCTCCTGCAATGTACAGGAGAGATTCCACCCAAATTCATATGGCCAGGACAGAGAAGGTGTTTCAAGGGCATTTTTTTATTTAAAAAAAAAAGAAGGTACTATGACAGCATATGCTTGGTATAATAAACACCCTTCCTCCTACAATCTTGAGGTAAACTGGAATTTCTCCCCTAACTGCATGGAAAAGAATGCCATGAGTATCCATGTTGCCATCTCCAGCATGCAAAAAAATTCCTTCCCTGCTTTATTTGTCAGCCTGACCACAAGGAAGCTCTGCACTGTGGCTGCTGAAGTCGTCCACACACAGCACCCACATTCCCTGCAACATGAAAACTATACCACATTTCCAAATAGCATCACAGGTTGTTTACAGAGACAGGCTGACTAAAGATATTTTTATCCTCATCTCCCAAGACCAATTTATAATTAGTACAGCCTTTGAACAAGATGCACTTGCAGCACAGCATCAACACGCTGACTCAAAATAGGGCTTCTTGTAGTGCCAGTGGCCTCCCCAGGACAGCTCCTCTCAATGGTTTTTGGTACTGAATGCTGGGCCACAACAATATAGCCAGAGGCTGGCTGTAGGGCACAGCATGGCCAAGGAGCTGGCCAGTGAAGGAAAACACCTTGCTCTTAGAGCTGGGAATTTCCCCAAGCACTGGTATTCCTTCTGCAAGTGGACAATGCAGCTGCCACCACAGCTCTCTCTGGCCTCTGTACCAGAGGCCAGATGTCAAAGAAGTTTTTTCCATTTCACAGATATCCTTAGACTCATTTTGCTGTGACATCAACACACAGAAGCTGCTCTGCAGAAACACTTCCACAGCACTGACAGCCAGTGTGTTTCCATGCAGTTCACATTACAGCATCCCTCCTGTACCCCCTAAAGCCTCCCTACAGCTCTGCTGCTCAGCTCAGAGGGTGCTGGCCACACAGATCCCCTCCGAGGCGTCCCCAAGCACAGTCTCAAACATAGGCAGCTGCCATAATGCTTTTCATAGCATTCAGATACAGCACTACAGCTAAACAAAGGCTCTCTTGTGCTACTACTGCACGGCCTGAAATGGGGTGAAAAGAGCATGCCATGGAATATGACTGCCAGGAAGTTAGGGAGAGGCATGAGGGGGTAGGGAAGCAGAGGAACACAGCCAGATGAGGGTGAACAACAGGCAATCTACACTGAGCTGCCTCCTCCTCCTCCCCCCAGCTGGGTTAAAGCAAAATACCCACAAAGCATAGCACCTTCCTCTCCTCTCTGCATTTCTGAACAAGATTGCTGAAAAGCTGTGAGAGAGCAAGGAGGGCCTCCGTGGTCACACTGGCTCTGTGGTGCTCCTCCCAGGAGACCTCCCACTCCTCTGGGGGTAGGGAACAAGCAGGCACCACCCAAAGGGCAGCATCTTTTCCTGCCTCCGTCCAGAGGGCAAGGGAAGCAAAGATAAGGCCAACCTTTCAAGTCTCATTTGTGGGATAATAAAATTATAACCCTCTGTTTGCCCAGAACCATTGATTGTCAAGGCAGATAGTTTCACCCAGCAATTAACCTTCCCAAATAAATCTGTGCAGAAACACACAAAAAAAGAAAGCAAGGAGTAAAGTCTATAGACTGCAGTGACATCCACCCTGAATTCTCCTCTTCTTAAAAAAGAAAGTCTGTGGGCTTAAATGCGATGAGAAATATTGATGAAGATCTAACAACCCTCCCAGACACAATTAGGAGTCTCATTTTATTCAATTATGAGGTCACGGAGACTTCTTTCTATACTTCACCAGCTTTTGTTATGGGGGGGAAAAAAAAAAGCAGAAACCTCATGGGTGAAATCCACACTAAGTTAACTTGACTTCTTGGACTCCGTTGGCTTCAAATAAACCAAACCATCGCCTAGGGAGGAAGTTTGACACCTGCACTCATGGCACTCCAGGACAGTTTCAGTACAAGTGAGAAACAGCCACTGCAGTGAACTGAGAAACAAATATTGTCCAGGGAGAACTGCTTAATTAGATCTGCCCACACTCCTACTGACAAAATGTTGTCCCATGTCCATAAATTAGGCATTTCCAGACCACTGAAGGCAATCCTTCTATGCTAGCTTTGCCCTTTCACCAGGCAAAAAGTTGCTTTACTCTGTTCTGGTGTCAGTTAACCAAAAATTAACATGATCATCTCCTACAGCACACTCTCTAATCACAAACCAGCACTGATCTCCTCAAGTAAAACCCTCCCATTTTCAAGGAAGATGAAACATTAATTGCATATGTGCAAGAGATAGCACTTACTATCTTCCATGCACACTTCTGGGCTGCAAATCAAGGTTTTTGAGATTTGAATTAGCCTTTGGTGCCCCAAACCCAACCGCTGCACTGCTTTGCCTAAACCATCATGATTATAACAACTATAACAAAGAGAAGTAATCCCACGGAAAACACTGGCCAGTTTCCAAGACAAATAAATAGCTATAAGCTGAGAACAGCTCAAATAGTAATCACAGACAATAGTAAGTTGTGTGGTGCATGTGAAGTAGACAGGGAGAATGGATGAAGACTCTAATGTGAAGGGAAGCAAGGAGGGGCACCTAATTATCCCTACAATACAGATGGGCTAAAGCCAGGGCACTATACAAAAAATAGCATGTTGTCTCAAAACAAACCTCTTGTGAATCCGTGGGTGCTGCACACAGAACTGGCTTCCTAAGAGAAGCTGTGTCTAATCCCAGCACCAAGTCATCCTCTTTAGCTCCTGGAAGGAAGAGTACTTGAGCCTGTGCTAACCAGCTCAGTTTTTCACATCACCAACACAACTATTAGGGCTTTGGTCTGATTTTTTACAACTATTCCTTACAGAAAGCTTAATTTCAGAGAATACAATTAGTAATCACTGTTTATAATGCAAAATCCATATGGCTTTGCAACAAAAAAGCAGTATTTCTGATGACTTAAAGTGTCACTGCTACAGCAACCAACCAAACTAAATTGTATAACATTGCAAACCTAGAAATGTGTGTTCAACTACAGTTTAAATAAAATTAAGAACATTGCATTTATATGATTGCTGTGGGAATGGCGATGACTTTGTTCTGATGGGGCACCCCTGCATTGGCGGTGGATATTCTGCTGCAGTCCGACAGAAACAAGGAAAGAAGCACTCCAGAGTGAAAAACAGTGCCAGTGTTTCTCCCAGCCATCAATTGTAGCCAGTGCTCATTGTGTGCAGTTACAGCAGCACCACAGGGAACAAAGCAGCACAGGCCTGGTTTAAATGAAAAATCGCCCACTGGCGAGGCTGGGCAGTACAACCACGCTGCTCTATTACTTCTAGACAACCTGTACCATGTCGTTTGGAGACTGAAGAATGCCCTAACTGAATTAAAAACAGCTCAGTGAGGCAGAAAAACATAACCTTTTGCCTCTGGAAACCTGGGTTAAAAACACAGCTTCAGCCATGAAGGTAAACATCACATGCTTTCAACTGCATGGGCTGCTGCTACAAATAGGAAAGAAAACACCACCCACCAAGGAAGACTCTGTTCTGATGCAATTGGAGGTGCTGAAGAGACCTTCAGAATTCAAGCTCTGCATATATGAAAAACTCAAGTGCAAACACAACAGGGAAGGGATTGATTCAAAAGGCTTTTATTGGCCACTAAGTCACTCAATGTACTAGCTGGAAACAAATCTTGTTAGAAATCAGGACTCCACCTTTTCATCTCTCTTTCCTGTCCTTGTGTTTCAGAAATACATGATTGAGTCAGAATGCTTTTATCACTTGTTTCTACCCTAAGTTTCCTTGGCCTTCCCTCTCCCCAGTACAGAGATGCAGCTTCAGCAGCTCCTTATTTTCATTCCTTCTGCTTCATCCACTCTCCCACAGAGGTATCCCTCCGTTCGTAGTTAGGAGGGCTGCCCCAAAGTAATTGCCTTCAGCAAGACACTGCTTCCTTGGAAGCACAAAAACTACCTTGAGACGAGTGTGTTGCCTCTGCCACTCTCTGCACTTCTGTTATCCCACATCCCAGCCTCACTTCCCTTCTCCCCTTCATCACAAGGATCAGAAATACACCAAACATGCCTTAAAGGATAAAAGATGTTTTCCTTCATCCCATCTTGCCTAGCATGATGCTCAACATACAGATGGAGATTCTTCCTCATGAATTGCATCTTGGAGCATGCACAACATGCAATCGATGGCAGGCATCACTCACATTTAATGGAAATCAGACAGGTGAACAGGGCAGAGCATGGCACACAACATTGATTCTCCCCCCTGACCAAAGCAAGGGCTCCTCATTTCAGGGAACACCATCAGGAAACCTAATGGGATCTCCACAAGGAAATGGGAGGAGCTGAGCATGCTGCTTCACCCCACTTTCTCTGTGGCAGATGTTATGTACTAATTCAGCACTTTCCTACACCAACACGACAGGACAGGAAAAACACAAAGCATGCAGGCACCAAAAAACTGCAGTGCCTGCTGGCAGACCCGAGTGACGTCTCACCAAGCGATGTCTCTCCCAGGAAAGCACGGAAAGGCCCTGAACAGACTCAGTCATTGACATGGGGGAAGGAGTTTGTCCTACAGGCAGCAAGACTTGTGTTTTAAAGGCGTGCGTTTCCCCACTCCTAGCTAGAGACAGGCATGCAAGAGCCCTTTCAGTCATGCACACGCCTTCCTTCATAGCCTAGTTCAGAGAAACCTGCCATTTACCACTGCTAGCTGCTAATGGACCAGCCCTCCAAGCTAATGTAGAAGAGATTTGCAGAACAGCACTGGAGATTTTATATCTGAACCTGGCAGCAGAGAGGGATTAAAAATGCTTTCTATGAAGACATACGAACACACGATCAAAGATGGAATAAGCCCCCCACAGCAGATTCTTGTGGTACCACTCAGCTTTCAGGACAAGGTGGTAGACATGGGAATGTTAAGAGTGCATTAATCCTAGGCAAAAAGCCTGCAGCTTCCAAAGGGTAGATTAATTATTAAACCAGCAGCAATAAAAATATTCAGCAGCTGAGAGACATATACCTAGATTATAGACAGATAAGAGCTCCAATAACCTTGAACTTCAGTTTATAGATTCATTCCCCCTTCCCTGTAGATAGCAACAGTTATATTTTCTAATTTGTTCTTACAAAGAGAAATTGATGAAAATGGTGGTTTAAATTGGCTAAGAGGCACAGTGTATGCAGCAGTAGCATTTTCCTCTATCTTTCTACCTTCTCTCCTGCCAGCCCCCATAAAAACAGAGTATGTTTGCTTCCCTGACCAATAAACCAAAAGAGGGATCATGACAATGATTAAGGGCTTTTAAGTACATCTGTTTTTCTTTTAAAATAATTTGGATGGCAAATACTGGGATATAAGAGATTAGGCCTGCTGGAGTTTGAAGAGACACTCCTTAACATCCTTGCCTTTCTGAAGTCAGGTTAGTCACTAGAATACCCGAAACTCAGATATTCAGAACAGGGATGGGCACATGTGCCCTCCAGACATTGTAGTTTTGGGGTTGCTGATGCGTACATGCAAAGAGCACACAGTTTTTTGACTAAAAGCAGAGCATATTCTGCGTTTGAATGAAGAATAGTTGTTATCAACTGACAGGAATTAAAGTTTCATCTCAGTGTATTCAACCCAACTGAACTCCAAACCACCTATTTATAGATAGGAAATGCAAAAAAGCAAAAATAATGTTTTACGGTGTTTGGCTGTGAGTCATTGAGTTGAGCAACTCCAGCTAGCAGTATTTAACATGGCTAAATGAAAAAGTTGGTAGGGAGGCTGGAATCTCAGCAACTTCTCAACAGATTAATTGATTGTATTGCCTCTTGAAGGGAGGAGTTTGAAGTCTCTGATGTGCGTATCACTATACACTGAGTATTAAACAGGAGAGGACAAACAATGGCCAAGCTGGCTGTCCTCCAGTTAATCATCCTGCTTTGACTCAGATTCATCCGTGAGCTGCTGTTGAAAACCAATTGCTTGTTTAATGGGGCAGAAAGATGAAATCAATTTCAATATGCATCTCTAAAGTGTCCCTCTTATGTAAAAGTGCTGCCTGAGGGAGCAAGAGACGCATACCTTTCCTTCTGCTTGTGCCAGTTTCACTTCCAATTTGCTATCCCTACAGGTACCGAATTCTAAAATTATGTGGAGAGAGAAGCTGCAGCTGGATGCAAACCACCCCTCTTTGGTTCACGGCATTCTCAAGACACACACAGACCTTCTCCAGGGAGCTGACAGCCATACACCCAAGTGAGATTAGTTAACACTGACTCATCAGGTGTTTCATTAAGGAGCTGTGTCAAGGAAGAAACCAAGTGCAGTGAACAATGCTAATGCCAGCGGGCACGGTGCTCTGAGGAGAAGTGGTGACTGCTGGGGTGGAGGATGTTTCAGGGACAGATCACACTGGCACGGCTGGGAAGGTCAGCCCAGGCCTGTCTCCAAACAAGCAAAAGCCATTAAGTGGCACTGCCCGTAAATTAGGATCAATAGCAGTGCAGACACACACACACATTATGTGCTTTTGGTCAGGTGAGGAGCATTCAAACCAAATCAAAAGGGATTTGCTGACTGCAGGGCATCCCATAATCTTTTTCCATACCAACACTTAAAGGCAATAGCACCGTTTGGGACTTCACCTTTTTTTCCTCTTCTTTTTTAAACAGGAAAAATTTCCTAAGCTAAGAAAAAATTCAATTTTACATTCCAACTTGGGAATTTGAAAACTGCATTAACACAGAATCCAGGACTTTTGATTTTGCTGTTGTGTTTTTTTACTACGATTTTATGACAGAACATCCACACATGCACAATTTATGTGATCCTTTGCTAACATAATAAAGCAGAAAACAAAAATTTATGCTACTTTAGGAAAGCGTAAGACAGACCACAGCATGGACCAGTGGTCAAAACACCACCTCCACTACCCGCCCACACACTCCCTGTGCTTTCCAGCCACATTCCATTAGTCTGTGGCTATCATACAAGGAAACATTCCCGTGCCACACGTCTGTGTACCCACTGGCCAGGCACTACACAGTGCACAGCTTTACACACAGTTTCAGGGTGCCAGCCCATTTTTTTGCAGTTACTTTGAAAGCAGGCATTCCCAAAAGCATGGCCATCTCCTTCTGTGTCCCTCACCACAGCTCCACAAGCAGCACCAGGGTGCTTGAGGCAATGCAAATGGCAGCGGTCAGTTTGCCAAGGCTTTAATGTTGCAGGCTCCAGGTTCACAGCGAAGCTGCTTGGTGCCACCGCAAGGAACTTCCGTCACTTGAGACAAGCCTAAGAGATCATGCACATACACAAAATTCTCCTCTTATGCCACATGCAACGCACTGACATCACAAAAAGAACCAAGCACTCCAGCATTCCAGAATTAAAAAGCCTGTGTTATCTGCTTGTCAATTGACCGCCTGATCTCATATCAACTTTACCATCACGTGAATAACTAAGTTTGTACTGTGCTTTTCCACCACACTATCTTCCTTATCTGTGGGATAAGGTATGTAAAAAGACTAAATGCTTCCAACTCCCCAAGAAGGATACAATAGAAATGAAGAAAACACACATGCCAGCACTTGGGAATTTGTTTCAGTAAATTCCAGCAGTGTGCGGGACACCAGGAGTAATGTCTGCAGATTTGGGGAGCAACTACCTCTCCCACCAAACATCCATGCTGCGCACAAGTATCCCCAAATCACACAATATAGTAGGTTGGAAGGGACCCACAAGGATTAAGCCCAACTCAGCCCTATACAGGATGTCCCCCAGAGTCACACCATGTGCCTGTTTCAGGCCATTCTAGATTACAGCGTTTTATGAAAGCCTCTCTGGTCACTAAGAACTTGATAAAGAGGAAGAGATATGAAGGGATTGCATGGGAGAATATGGCAACAATAGATTATACATGCTGTCTGCGTGGGATGGGGAGTTTCTATCCCATGAGAAATTTTAATATTTTGACATCTGCTTTCACCTAATCTGTCCTTGTTGCTTAAGTATTCCCATCATACAACAGACTAGTTTAGCAAGGAAAGAATTTGCAATGAAAACATGATCCAGGAATCCAGCCATGAAGAATTAAACACATATAGCATTTGAAAGTAACACATTATCTCCAGAGACCACAGATATTAAATGTGACCCAGAACAAAACATCCACGATTTCTCCAGCACAGGGAAATGCCAGAGAAGCCAAATATTTTCTGTAGAAAGTTTCTATCACAATACAGTGTAGTTTTCAAAGAAGAAATGTGTGCGTATATATGTATGTATATATATACAGACACACGTGTATATGTTTATTTTTATTTCTAATTATTTATTTATTTTTAGGCAATCTTCCCCTCCTCTAAAACACATCCCCCCATATGCCATACTCTCCTTTTAATGCTTCATCATGTGCCTTTGACCCGTTTGCTGCCAGTCACTCACTCATCTATCTTTGCTAGGTCTGCTGCTAGTATTCCAGAATTCCATATGAAAAAAGACCACACCTTGCCACGATAAACAGTTGAATGAGAGTCTCTTCCTCTCCCTGCTTTTCATGGGAGGATGGCCGGCTCAGCTGGAATCCATACACCATTCCTCACCCATCATTTCTTTAACTTCCTTTAGCGGGATCCAAAGACTGCAGCCATGTCAGACAAGGTTGTGTGATGCCATTAGAAAATTTCACACTTCAAGAATTCAATTTTCCTCACAGAATGATGTTCTGATTTTTTCCCTTTTGATTGTGCTCCACCTGAAGTGTACCCTGCAGTACACAAGAAACTCATCTAAGTACAGTTCATCCTGAATGCACAGAGACATTGTGGTATGAGAAGGAAAGAGCACGTAACTGGTTATGGTTCCCTTATCTGCACCAATTCCACTGCTGTTGCAAACACACAATAATCCTAGGGTAGGTCTCTCAAAAAACAGAGCAGAGGAACTGACAGTGGTGATAGCAATATTTCAAGAAGTACTTTTGATTTATTTTGTTTAAGCCACATCACCTCGTGCAGTTGATTTTGAGTGCAGTTTCAAAACCAGCCAAACTGGCAAAATTCAAGAGGTGGCAACATGTGGCAGAAAATTCTGACACTGGCAGTGTTTTCTGAGAGCTGTAATGTATTGCCAGACCTTTGCTTGGTTTTCAGATTTAGCTTCAGGAGAGAACTCTGGTCAGGATGCAGTTTGTCACCCCCTCACAAAATTATCACCTCCCCTGACATTTACCTCCAACATTTGCATCTGTTTGCTCCCTAAATGGATATTTCAACAAAAGAATAGCAAATCGGCTCAGCAAAGTGAGTTCTTGTTAATTTGTTGGCTGGATTATGTGTCTGAATAAAGCCAGCAGAGAGGAAGCAGATGCAGAGAGGGATGCAGGTGAGCAGGGCTGCTCCTCCCTGCATCAGAAGTTGCTGGGATTCCCCCAGGGTTCATGTCGGGAGTTAAGGAGCAGTCACAGGAATGCAAACACAGTTCTCCTATGTGGTGACCACATTAACAGGAACACTGTATCCAATTATTACTGAACATCAGTATCTTGGTAGGATCACAGTTGCAGCACAGTTCCCATGCAGGAAGACTTTCCCTTAAAGGCCTTCAGGGGAACACCAGTACCCTGAGGAATGGGCAAGTGGCCACACAGGCAGCAGCTCTGCCGGCCCCCAACCCCATACCACACTGACAGCACCTCTCCCAACAGGTATCTGCACTGGGGCAGGATTAGATGGTTTCAGAGGTACCCTTGCTGCAGCCAACTCTCCAGGTACAGACAATGTGGAATGGCTTTGAGAACCACATCCTATTCCTGTCCTGATTCACCAGTTTGTGGAACAAACAGGAAATGAAAGTTTGAACGATTTGTATGTTTAGGTTCCTCAAATGTGTAATAATTGTATGTTTACAATTAAGTTAAATTAAACCTAATGAATTTTACACTGAATGCCTGTCTTGAAATTGTCTCAATGTTTACATCTCAAAAGTATAATTTCATACCAATTACACATTGTACAAGTGTAACTGCCATGCAGTATAAAAAAATCCACTTAAAGATTGTTTGCTTTGGCATTTAGCCTTCTCGCAGTAGTAGCTTTAATTTAAGTCGCTAAAATTCTATTTGAAATTAGAATTGTGCATAACAGTTTGCAGACCAGGATTCCAATTCAGAATCATCAGGAAAAACCTGTTTTCACATACATCTTAGCAAACACTCCTAATATAACAAGTGTTGCAATGTACCTTTCTCATAGATGTCTTCTCCAAAGAATAAGCACTATTTCATTCCAGTGCTGAGAAAGTGAAACTCACTCTTTTCAGTACTGTCATTTATAACAAAACAAACAGGAGACACAGCTGAAGCCTAAACACATAAATCCAGAAACTGCCTTTTGTATTTCCTATTTTACACAGTGCATTTTAAAATAGAAATGGATGTGCTGTGGTCAGACATTCTCAGGCAGCCACCTAATTAGCAATCAAAAATTAATTCAGAAAGCAGAAATAATAAATTAAAAAACAAACAAAAGAAAACAACAAAACCCCCAAACCACAAAAACCAAAACCAAACCAATCAAAAACCCCCATGCACTGTGACAATCCCAAAGACTTTGAAAATGTTCTGAGTAAAAGACCAAGGCTGTAGGAGCTTGTCAGACAATTCAGCACAGAGAACATCTTTCAGCATCTTTATCCTAGACACAAACATCATCATCTCTGCCCCTCACTTCAAGACCTAATATTTTCTTATCCCAAAGCCAAAAAATAAAATTTAGTCTCATTGAAAGGTCAAATTTACTGAGTAAAACTGATGGGACAGAAACAAAATAACCTTTTCAAAGCAACTCTTTCCACTACTGAAATATCAGATTGATGGTCTGCATGTCTGCTCTTCAAGGTTAGCACTGCCAAGCTCATGATCAAGATGTTTTGGTCTGAATCACAGATTTTTTTGTTGTCATCGGCAGACTGAAGGGTTTTATTTATTCACCAGTTTGGATGTTGCTAAGAAAAGCCAGCCAGAAAAGTGGAAATCTTGTAACCAGGACCTGATCATATTTGGTTCTCCAACCGAGCTTCAGAAGTTTTCAGTAAATCCAAAGCCAGGCCTCTCACTCTGAAAGCTTAAATAAATAAAGTTAAAGCCATACAGATCTCTGTAAATTATTTTTAAGAATTGCTTTTCTCTTCTGCCAGTTTATCTGCTCTTCTCGAAGTCATTCAGTGCCTAGAAAAGGTGGAAGGACTTCCATCTGCTACTACTTCAAAGACAGCTATCCTGAAAGGAAGCATCAACCTGTCCAAGACATATGTTTCTCAATGTATTAGACCTGCTGTCTCTGCCAAGATGCAATTAAACACTGTCTAATCTTTAAAAAGTCTGCAAGAAGTAAGTTTTAAATCCCACATTCAAGAATGACCCACACTGAATAAAGTTAAGCTTCATCACGACTCGCAACAGCCTAATCTGTTTACACCATCTGAATTTCCTGACCTGGGGTTGCCACAGTAAGCTTGCAAGAATTGATTCATTTGCACTACAAGCAAGACACAAGGGCTCTTAAACTGCTTCTGCAGCAGCGCATTATGGCAAGGCAAATTTATATCATGGCCCCTGCAGTCCTTCCTCTCTCCTTGACTCCCAGGCACCTGCTCCTTCTCTCCACCTTTGTCTGCCTATGCTTGTTCAGCCCTGCAGTGAGCTTTTGTGAGGGGAAAGACCAGGAGAAAACTGACTTAAAACCAAACAAAACAACAAAATCAACAGTTTTCTGGTTGTTTGCACTGCTGAATCAGTTCAGTGTAGGGCCAGCAGTAGGTGGGAGCACCAGCCAGGGCAGGATGGGCATACCCAGGCAGAGCCAGGTCAGCTTAGGCTGTCTCTGAGCTGCTGTCAGATTCTCCTGCAGGGCAAAAGCTCCAGCCAGTTCCTCCTGCACTGCCATTTGGAGATTTTAACTACTCCCACAATCAGGGCAGAAAGGATCAGACACATAAATAAAAGGCCTTGTCCTGCTTGGACAGGCAGGTGGGTTATTTCTCCCAGAAGCCCACTCCTGTGAGGAATTCCACCTGCACAGCACTGCCGTGGGCAGAGCCACACTGCAGCTGTTGGCTGGCAGCCGAGCGGCACTGGGCAAGCAGGACATGCTTCTGTGGCCTGAAGGAGGGACAGAGATTATGGGTAAATAAATGTATCCTAGTCAGAAGTCAAACCCAAAGCTGTCCTGGCAGGAAAAAGCACTGGTGTGTCCCATGCAAGTCCCACCAGCTACAAAAAACCTCCCAGCCAGGATCCCAGCAAAGGACAGCACTGAGGCAGCGGTGCTACTCACAGTCACACATGCTAACACAATGTGCTGCCAGCTTTGTCTGGCCATCTTTTTGTTTCCAAAACAACTAGGACACAAAATCTTAAATTGCTGCTATTATTCTTCATTGGATAGGAGCAGATTTCTTATTTTAGAAAAATATCTGTCACACTGTCCTTTATCACAGCATGAGAGAAGAGTCAGCTGTGGTACATACTGTATATTCTGGGTTTTTTTATTTTCCCTCTTTGGGTCATGTATTGGCTATTCATTTTCTCTGCTTTGGCACATGCTACTAACCCTAGACCCACATGAAACACTTATTCTCAGGGAAAGACCACCATTAAAGAAAAGGTCAGGAAGGGAGGAAAAGCACCTGCATGAATGCTTTTTTGCTGAAATATAACACTCACTCAAAAAGGATGAAGTCCATCTCCTGAAAAAGTCAAATCCATCAGGTTAAAGGTTTGCAAGATGCAGACTGGATTTTGCATATTTTCTTCCAGAATTAGCACAGACATTAAAAAAAAAAAAAAAAAAAAGAATGGGACAACACTTTAGGCTGATTCACAATTCTAAACTCACACATGACGCATGAAAAGACTCGTGTGAGTACAGTCAAAGTTGATATAATCAAAGCTTCTCCTGTCCAAATTCCAAAGCATTGGAGTGCACTAACTGGTTTTCTCTGTTGTAAAGATACAAAAATACAAATTTTTTTTCAACAGATGACAAACACTGACAGTTTTATTTATTTATTTAACTTTCAAAGCAGAGTCATTTTTAATGGATCTATAATTCAAAAGCTCTTTAATTAATTTTCCTCAAGCTTCCTAGAAAGACAGATTTGGCTTTCTGGATTGAAAAACAAGTCAGTCAAGTTCTAGGCAAAAAACCCCCAACCAAACATTTCAAAGTCAAAGCCATAAATGAAACAAAAATGGGATGCTATTAGGAACACTGGTTGCAATTTCACCACATAAGCTACTTCCAGCATTACACAATCTTTAGGTTGCTCTTATTTTTCCTTCCTGCCTCCAATCCATTTTTGTTTGCTATAATTATAATTTTAAAAAACCCACAAAAATTCTTCCCTTATATTGCTTTTTGCCTCACCACACTATTGATTCTACTTCCTGTGCTTTTTTGGTCATTTTTCTTACTTCTCACTCTGTTAATTCAGTGCTTCATAACCAGGAGACAGCTACAGTGCCTACAAGTACAGGACTGAAATCTGAGTGGAAGCAACAGTGGGAACTGGAAAAAGTCCCTGAAGAGCTGACAGGCTGACACTTTGTTCCTTTTGGACAGCAGTTTCACATCAAGCAGAAAGCTCTAGGGATCCATTTATTTATTTATTTAGGACAACAACCATGGTGCTTAAATAGCCACTGAACTTAGCCCTTCATAGAGAAAATGCCCTCCTCATTTCCCCAGGGAATTTATCTCAAGTGTCTGGATAACAGTAACATAAAGTAATCTGCCTATGCCTCAGTGCCAGGGCACACTGGCCTCCAGTCTGCATTGTTAGCAAAATCACAATTGCAGGGCACAGTGCTCCAGCAGAGCTTGCCCTCCTCCGCTGCACCACGGCACTTCTCAGGTCCTCGTCCAGCCGAGGCATGCGCAAACACTGCGCTCCCCTGCTGCTTCTGCCAGAGATTATTCTCCTCAGAGAATAAACAACAGCAGAATGAAATGTGTGTCCTTAACTGAGTACATTGATTATGTGAGCTAAGCCACTGACGGAGATGTATTTGCGTTTAAATGCCTGACTGCAATGGAGAGGGCCGAGGCATTGCTGTACAAGAGGATGGTCTCTGCCATGGGAATAGGGCAGAAGGCTGGAAGGAGAAGCCGCAAGAATTGTTAGCCTGCCAAGAATTCCTCCAAGCACAAGCTGGTTAGGGAGAAAGCTGGGACATCCAGGAGATGAGGACATCACCCAGACAGGTGCAAGAACATGGATACAGAATTTCTGATGCAAGTACTGGACCATGCTTTCTTCCACAGTTCAGCACAGGCACTTCGTCAAGGGACAGCTATATTTCCAAGGCACTGAACCTTCTTCAAACATCCTTTTTCTCTAGAATATTACTGGGGTTTTTTTTACCAGGCCTAAATTCAAGAACTGTTGAAAGAACACTTGAAAGTTTCCTTACTGGATGTATAGGTGACTAAAGCAGACATACGGCTTATATATCCAAAACTGGAGTAGTGCTTGCAAAGATTTGCACATCATTCATTAGACTTCAGTAAACTGATTTCTTCTCTCACAATTCATACCATAACCAGAATTCAAAGAATGTGAACAAACAAGTTTCCAAGATGCCAGTAAGAACTTAGGTCTCAACTTATCTCTAAAAACTACGTAAGTGTCTGTACAAGTCATTTAAGAAGGGACCAGATGTTCTCAAAAGACAAACATAGCTCAAACTTTTAGGTCCATCAGTAACTGCAGCATATAACTTATGAACAAATTCATTCACAATGCAACAACAAGGACTTTTCTTCAAAAAAAAAGAAAAATGAGCGATATGAGAACTGGTATAGCACGTATGATTAAATTCTGTACACAGTCAACAAATAAAATGAAAAATTAAAACAAAAGTGAACTTTTTATTGTATCTGACTAAACAATACGCACTTGCAGAATTACTGCAATGAGCACTGCCTGCAAATTTCATGCATTGAGTGAAATTTAATTAACTTGAACTAGTAAAAATCCCACAGGGTTATATTATTTGTAAGTGAGAAAATAAGAGTCATGTCTGCGTGACTGGGAATGGGAATTTGGCTAGCCTTGTTTAATTATGGTTCCTCCTGAAAGGCACATAAATATTTATGTGAATTTGTGCACTGACATTTGTTGCTGGACTTGAACATTCAAAGTCACTACAGATAACTTCTTAATGCACCTTCCACATACACATGGCTTTTCCTCTATGCACATCCTGTTGCTATAACTTGGCTTGTTTTCCTGACAAGCTAACCTGTAGGGATAGGCAGGAAAGGGAAGTAAAGCACTATTCATTCCTAGGTGATTTATGAACCTATGCGTCCTTCCTTCTGCAGCAGAAAGTTGGCACGCGCACACACATAAAAATGTGTGTCTGTCTGTGCCCTCATTGGAAGAAGCATCTGGGGAAAAAACAAATCCAACCCTGACTGGTGTCTGTCTTAAGTGCAGCTCCTGAGAATGTCACTGCTCGTCTCATTTCCAACACTAGCCCATCCTGTTTTCAAGTGCTGCCAAGTGCCAGGACACAGATGAGGCACAGGGCAGCTAAAACTCAGTAAGCCAACAGTCTCAGCACAATGGGCTTTATATGTACAACTTCTCTGTGATATTCTCTGTCAAAAATTTAGCTTCCAGCTAGGAAAAATTAAAAAGATTTGAAAAATCGAAGTCACTTGGAGGTGGCCTGCAGGGATGCATGCACATGTGTTACGAGAAGCTTTTGCTACCAGCCACCCTACACAACACAGAACACTAGCTTGGATCTATGTAGCAAGGAAAAGCCATTTAGCAGCTGTCTTACAACAAGAGGGAAAAAACACCAACAAACCAGCAGAGGGAACAGACACTTTACAATTTATTCTTACAGTGAGGCTATAACACCACTTCAGCTGAGTCAGAATTGCAAGATAAAGGCAACTTTTTGGATTTAATTATCCATTTTAAACACTCCCTTATAGTCTAAAGTCATTGGCTGTATGAGCAGCTGAGACAATGCAAAGGAATTTGGAAGAGGAAGAGAAAAGCTCCTCTCATTTCCTTTCAGTGGCAGCAAGCTTTTAGCTGTGCAACAAACTTATGAATCTATTTGACATTGCTCAGACTAAAAAAAACACCAATTAAAAAAATCCCTAAAAGTGTAATTACCGTTCTGAACAGTTACAAGTAAGAAGGTAAGACAGAAGGTATGATTTTGCAGACTGAGCATACCCAGACTGTTGGAGCTGGTCTGGAACAATTAAAAGACAGGCACTTTAAATGGTAAAAAATGCAAGCTGTGTTCTGAGCTGGGGAAATTGCAAGTGTACTCTAATCTCATCTGATGGTCATCATCACAAGTGTAACAACTGCAGTGTTCCATCTTAATTGCATTCACAATTGACCATTCATACAAAAAGTACCTCAAAATTAATTCCTTAGGCTTTTTGTCACATTGACAACACACAAGATTTTCAGCAACTGAAATGGAAAAATTGATTAAAATTATATTCTGCTGCAATATCTGCACCAAACAAACATGTTTTAACCTTCCAAGGAGCTTTAGAAAAAACCTACTTTTATTCTTCTTTGGCATATTTGAAGACTTGGTATAAATTAATTTCAAATGGGCTGCCATCAATGGTACAGTTTTCCCAGGATTCAGGACAATATGTTAGCAATGCTTCAAGGGCACCTCTGCTCCAGAAGACAGTGTGTAGGGGTTAAAATAAGGATGAGAGTCCATGCCCCAATGGCAGACATTGTGTCCCTCAAAGGGCCTACACTTACTCTGACCACCAGAAGAGGGAAGGAAATTCAGTGGAAGTACTGAGGAAAAAGAGGTAAACATTATATGAGTTGTGATTTGTCTGTAGTGAGGGAAGCAACGTAGAACAAGGAAGATTTATACTTATAAGGAGAGTACTGTAATTCCAATAACCTTTTCCACTCTTGCATAAATTGAGCCCCCAGGCACTTGATAAAAGGCATGCACAGCACTTTTTTTGAGCAGCTGGAGAGCTCCTACTGCATACTATTTTTTTTAAACAGTTCTCCCACAAAGCTATCCAAAATTGTAGCAGTCCTGTTTCCAGAAAATCACATCCCATCTCATGGGATATGATAGAACAATGATAGAACAGCCTGTGGCTGCTTTATAAACAAAGTGGTTCAGTATCATTTAACAATTAATGGTCACTTTAAGGTGAGCCAGTTAAGATTTGTCGTTCAGTGGATCCCTCTGTGATCACTCCTACCAGATCTGCGTCAAGTGACTCAGACAAAGGAAGGCTGGTTACATGAACAGAAGGTAGGTGGCTTAACAACCTTGATCTTATCACAGACCTGTCAGTGGAGAGAACTGCACGTTACTGCAAAGCTAACTCACATGTCAATGCACTGGAAAGGAATCAGATGTTTTCCACATCCTCCGATTTGGGAATGCTTTGCAGGGTTATTTATTGAGCCAGTTCAGATTACACAGAATAGCTTCAGAGCCTGCGGTTTCCAGTGCTTCACCTGCCTTGCCTTGCCAAGTCCATGCTTCCTACTGAAGAGTCAGGAGAGGAAAACTGAGAATGAAATCAATTATAAACTTGGAATGCTCCAGGATGTCAGAGCCTATACACTTCTGAAAAATAAGGACGAAAAACAAAAAAGGAAGAAAAAGATAAATCTCACCATTTCTATCAACCTTGACTGGAAGCAAAATTATTTTACAAATCTGACATCACTACAGCCCAACACTCAGAGGTGCTCCATTTTGGCACTTGCTCATTCTTCTGTTGACAGCAAACTTTCTAGCACGCTGCTCTAGCTTTCCAGGATGCATGTTAAAAAAAAAAAAAAAATCTTAAGAAGCCACATTTAGCCTCTCGGATCACTGCCTGTGTGATTTACAGGAGTAACAGGTTAGACTGACCTAGCTATAAATGAGAAAGATACATCGCAGCTGGAAATCCTAACTGGTCTGAAAGCCTTTGCCAAGCTTCCACAGGCTTTTGAAACACAACCTATGGTTTCCAACAGCATTTCTACCTTTTTTCTCCCAACAGCGAAAGAGAAGCAACGTGCCCACTGATTCTGCATTGGAGGGACACCCCTGCTTCCTTGTTCCAACCTGAGATGTTGTCTTCTTTCCAGCACAGCTATTTCCAGAGCTTACCAGTTCATTCAAGTCTAGACTTTCTAATTTTGTAGCATAATCTGTAGCTCAGTCACCCATGAAAATGCTGAACAGCCTGCAATTGTGTGCAAATCCACACCATGGCTTGTGCTGCCTGAGCTCAGGTACAGTCATTAGCAACAGCATAAAGCACTTTAATGGGAAGCTCTTTAAACCTGCCAGGAGCATTTGCCAGAAAAATATCTCTTCCCTTCCTCTCCTTCCCCTTAAATAGTTTAATTAATACTAAAGTCCTAGCTTCAGCTCCAGAAAGTGACAGGGAAACAGATATAGCATAGGACATGAACAGCTGGAAGGGAAGGCTTGCTTCCCTTCGTTCCTTTACTGACCCTGCCCGGTGTGAGCCCACACTCCCACTCTCTCCTCCAGGCTCAGGCACCACAAGAGACACTGTGCCCAGTAGATCTCCCAAAGGAAGCGGGGACAAAATCAGAGGACACATCCCACTGACAACAGCACACTTGGTTGTCCCCGGAGGGAAGGTGGATGGCTTGCCTGGCAGAGGGCTCAGGCAGATGCTGACACCAGCCTGACTTGGGCAGCAGCACGTGAAAGGAGAGGGGTGAAGGGGGAACTCCTGCCCTCAGCCATGAGAGCTCTGGTGTCAGCTGATGGCAGCGAGCCCTAAGGAAGGGAGCTGTGCTGAGTCAGCCGCAGCATGTGCCCTTCTCCACAACCACCCAGGAAAAGGCAGCTCTGTGGTCAGGGCCAAGGCAATGACCCAGTGAAATGAAAGTGACCCGGATGCAACACCCTCCCCACCCTCAAAGTAATCAGATTTGCTTTCTCCCATGACTTCCACGTTTGCTGAATGTACTTGGTCCCATGTGAGCTGCAACCAGCAAGCAGAACTATCTGCAGTAAGACTGGCACACCTCACCTGCTGCAAATCCACAGACACCAGCAGAGGCATTACTCAGGCACTCATGACCCTGCTCAGGGCTCCCACATCTTTTCCTCTCCCTCTCAGCGTGTCCAAAGGAGAATTCCTCTCGGCCATCTTAGGACTTTCCACCTCAATGGGTAAAACTCAAACCTCCTGTCCTTCAGCTGGGCAGCAGGCTGTGGCACCGTGCATCCATCTGTGCTGAGCTAGCAGGTGCAGAATGCTCATTCTTCATCTCTGGATGTGCACACAGCAACAAATCCAAATAAAAGGCATTCTGAGAAAAAAACAGCTTTTCCCATGCCTTCTCTTAACCTGTCTTCCTCCAGCCCCCCCAGTCTACACTGTCTTCTACATTTAGCTGCTGGGCAGGCCATACATTCCCTTCCAACCACCATGGCCAGAGTGCTCCTTAGCATCCCTTCACCATTTCTCTCTCCAGGAGATTTCACCACTGGCCCCAACACCCTCCTCCAACAAGAGGTGGCTCATTACTGCAGAAATCTGCTCAGCAAAGATAGTAGGGGACCCACGCAGCACACCACAATGGGCAGCTCCAGCTCTATGTATCACACTACTGCTGAGTGTAGCATATTGGGAGCCACCCTCTCAAGAAGAGCTTCCTGAGAATTCTTGTTGGTCCCTCACCATACAAGACATGTGCTAACTGCTCAGAAGCACAGGAACCCACTGAAGACTGGTAGGAAAAGCTGTTTCCAGGCAGGAAAACACTCCTGGAAGACAGTAGAGGCTCTTCCTCTTCCATATCAGCATGAAAGAAAAACCTTTTAAAGCTCCATATGTTTGCTCAGTGGAACGGGATTTGCTGCCTTTCATCCTCCTAGATGATGCAAGGACCCACAGCAGCCAGGAGGGGAAAGCCCTGGGCTCATTTCTCCTTTGCTTCCCTCCCTCACAGAAAGCACCATCACCTGCACAAAGCCTGTCTCTTCCTGCAGCTTCACTAAAAATTTCACCTGAAACACCTCTTCCAACAAAACTACAGCAGCTGCAGGAAAAAACTTCAGTTTAACAAATCAACATCCCAAGGTGGTTCCTTCAGATAAGGCCTGAGCAGCTCCAGGCAAGAGGCTGTACTTGGAGGCCACAAGAAGCAAGCTTACCACAGCACTGAGGAAAGCTCACAGAGAAGCACAGGCAGCTCCGTGCTGTCCCCCCACAGAAGGCAGGGCTCATCCCTGGAGCACTCTGCACCTTAGGGCAGACAACTGGGAAAATGGCACTAGGCCATGAAGAAGAGTGTGGCTTGAATGGTGAAGGCAACTCAATCTTGGCAGCTCTGTGTTTTAAAGACAGCACTCTGGTGCTCTTCCCACTCCCAAAGCATCCTGAACTGTTATTAACAATTAACTCAGGCAGGCCATAAATCCAAGTACAACTAGCAAGCTCAACACGGTAAAAGGATCCCAGAGGCAGACTAATTACCTTTGCAGGCTGTGCAAGCCTATGCCATTTTCTTCTGCACAGTAGCTTTGGAAACTTTGGCTAATGGCTGCAACTAACAGGTCAAACTTTCCACTTTCCATTGTTCTGTTCAGGGCAGCCAGCTGGGAATTCAGGGGCAACGAACTTCCAGGGGAAGACATCAAGGCCATTTAGGGAAAGGGAAGAGGGGCTATGAATCATAAGAATACTCCACACATTTTTCTGAATCCATCAGAAAAGATAGTAAATAAAGACTGAAAAGAAGCCTAACAGGGTTATGAGGACTAAAATCAAAACCACCACCAAACAGAAAACCCTACTACTCCCATTCTCTTGACACTCTAGGGATTACTTCTCTGCAAGTACTCTACACCAAGGTGGCAACTTTTGTTTAAAATAAAGTATTTAATACTTTATTTTAAACAAAAACCCACTCTCCTCATCTCTTGAGACAGAATATCAGAAGATTTATCAGAGGTGCAGGTGCTGCATCTTTCACATTTTCTCACCTCCAGAGAAGTGTGCTGATGTTCAGCCTGCAGCTAATTTCACACAGATCTCTCCTAACACCTACTAGTTCTGTTTAGGCATTGTCTATCCAGACAGCAATGGTTATAGCAAACACCTGAATTTCAGAGTGGGTGGGGATGAAATATCAGACTCAAATCATTCTCTGGACCAAGTAGTGCATGAAGCAACCAGAATATGCCACTTTCTGAATGAAAGCCTGGGATGACAAGCTATTGTCTGGTCTAAAGCAACACACATACTCTTTCACTCCAATCATAAAAAGGCCCATAATGAAACTTATTTGGTATTTCCCCATGAAAATCATCAGCTGCAATCTCTTGAAAGTTAAAAAACCCTCCATCAACTAAGAAAAACTAACATGCTGCACTGGGCTGTGAAAAAGCCTGATAAGCCTATAATCCAGCTGAACATCACACTGGTAATGACTGAAGCCCCCTTCCACAGGAACCACACAGGTTAAATTACTCCCCAATAAAAGTGTAACGTCTTGAGTGGTAGTTTCATTTTTTGGTGAAAAATTCTCACTGGAGATTACATGAGCAAAGGCAAGAGAATTAAAAAATTATGTATCTTGGGTGCCATATCAGGTATAACAACAAAGTGCAATACAGAACAAACTCTTGTCTGTTGCAGTCAGGCCTCTTCCCCTTGGCACCGACCAAAAATAAAACAAAAACTGTGGAACTTAATGCTACAAAATACTCTGTGCAAAGTAAGGATAGTGTGCTAAATCTTGATGGGTTAGATACCATCCACAATAGCAAGTAAACAATATTTTATGAAGATATGTACAGCAACTTCCAGGATATAATTAGATAATACTTTTCCAGAGCCATAATAAAGAGGAGGAAATTTTGTGTTTTCTTCGGTTGGTGCGGTGCTACCTGTTAATTACAAACAGCCAAGGAAACAGAAGATGATCTCTGGAACATATCCAAGGGACACAGATTAGGCTGGTGGCATAGTGGATGTACTTTCCAAAGGCAAGGCCTCCAGAGGGGGTTTTCAAGTGTCCTGGCTACAAGTTTACTAGTCACCCCAGATGGGAGTATGTAGGTATTTCTTATGTACTTTCCCTCAAGCTTCTCTCAGAGATTTTTTCCCCCCCTCATAAAACAGACAACAACAACAACCAAATAAAAACCCAAAAATACCCAACCAAAAAATAAAAAGAGTTAATAAAAGGACCTCAGGTTCTTCTAACATATTTTTGCTGTAACTTTACAATCCTGAGGCAGGGACACAGGATATTTCTGCAAGTAATAGAGGAAGTTCTGAAAAAGTGCCAGAGTAAAAACTGCTAGAGGCAGCCGAAGTGGTAAGTCACCCACTGAGCTCAATATTGCAGGGTGAAATCTACTACCATTACACATTTTGGCTATGACACAGGTAACTTCTAGGTTTAAAAAACAATAGGAAAACACAAACCACCTTATGACTTTTAAAACAAGCTCTGAGACAGCTTCACAGACTGTTTTGTAGCAACATAAAGAAAACAGCTGCAAAATCCTCCTTACCAAAATTCAGGCTAAAGCTTTTGCAGCCAATATGGTTCTGGTTTGATCTGTTTGAACAAAAGCAGGAAGCCAGAGAACAGCAAACCACGTACTCGATAAAAACACATTTATATGGGGAACGAAGGAATACTCACGCAGTGCATACAGGGAGAGGACTATTCCAGCCAGGCAAAATCCCTCGAAAAACCTGAGTGTGCTGAACATGGTCACATTCACTGAGAGCGCCACAGTCAGTCCAAATATCAAAATGAATATGACAGAGAAGAGCAGTACAGGCCGTCGACCAACCCTAAAAACGAGGAAGTATGGAGAAACAGTGTTAAAAGCCAGGATGGACAGAACACTGGATCATTAAAACTGGCAAGTCCCTTCCAAATATTGCCACTCATTTTTAAAGCTTATTCCATTCTTCTTTTTTTCCTTACTCAGTCCCAGATTTCTCTGCCAGCTTTGCATTGACAAGTTCATTTCAGAAGGGATTAAGCAGAGACAGCTCATTGTATTAGTGCTTGATTTAACCAGCATTTTTAAAACAATGAAGATAAACAAGGAAGCATCTAGGAACTACTGTAAGGCCATAAACAAGTCACTTGGAGATGAAAATCAACTTCTCAGAGCTTTCTGTAGTAGCACAGGAGGATATATATTATTATATGCTGTATGGCATAATATATTATTAGCTACAGAGGTCTCCTCTTCCCAATAGACATGTGCTTTTCAGTCTCATCTACAAGAGCAGCTAGCTCAAAAAACTACTTTTCTTGGTCTCATTTGTTGAGGAGCAGCCTAACAAGCATGGACTGAGCACAAAACAGGGCTCATGTCACTTCACTGAGCCTTAGAGAGCAGATAATAACACTCACAGGAAAATTGTGAGCTCCAAGTCCCTCCAGCTTGTATCCCCATACCAGTTGGAGAGACCCATAAAACCAGCCTGACTGGAGGGTAGGGTGAGGAATAAACCACTTCCAAAATCATTACAGACAGCAGGGGCAGAGGACTTGCAGCCCCTCCTTTGCTGCTGCAACCTGGAGTTACATGTATCGGTACAGTACTAATGAGGAGGAAGAGTTGTGCTACCACTGGATGTAGGGGCAGCTGCTACAGAGCTTGGCTCTTTCATGTCCAAGGAACACGAGATTTTTACATTTCTTATTCATTTGTTTAGTGTTTATAATTCCCCTTTCTCTCCCCTCTTTCTGTGCAAGGAGAATGATATGAAGCGACAGAGCACATGGCTATTTTTAAGCAAGAATTGGATCATTATGTGGAGATCTCCAAAATTTTTCAACTTGTCAACTCCCACAAGTTTTCCAGTGGAACTGAGGATCCCTTTTAGTCAGCTCCATATGCCATTTTCACAAAGAATACATGAACTTGCTTTTCGTAGGCAGCTTTCACAGACCCATTCAAAGCAGACTGTCAGCTGCAAGCCAGTCATCAGGTTGAATGTCAGCACAATAAAGAACATTTAAACCTCACAACTTAGTCCAGTTTCACATGCTGTAGCATTTCTATTCAATTATTTCAGCAGATTGTCACCAGCAGTTATAAAACACATTATATATATGCATTCATGATTAGAACTTTGGATTTTGCAGTACTTAAAATAAAATAGGGAGTGAAGGGCTGAAAAAGAGACATCATTATAATTTTTTTGCATTTTTGGCAACTGGAAGAGTGCACCAGCCATCATTCAGGCTTTTTCAAAATCACACCTAAGAAAGTGTTGTCATGACTTCGTGCATGAAAACAGGTTTATTATTGTTTTCAGCTCTAGTATCACCTGTGGGGCCCCTCAAAGATTTAACTTGTTGGCATCAGCCATTCAAAGCTTTTAAAACAGAACCAACATGCAAGCTGAAGAAAGCAAGGTCAAAGCAGGCTGGTCTCCGTCAGGGTACAAGCACAGCCCACTGGAAGATGAGCTGCAGTGGAGCTGAGGGTGGGAACACAATATCACTGACTCTGTGATGCACAACATGCTGGGGACATGGTGGACACTGGGGCAGTGACTGCTGTGTGTGCTTCAGATCTTGTATTTATGGAACACAAAGCACTTGGGCAGGGAGGGGAAGTACCTCGTATAAAACCCTGATTACAGAAAAAAAAGCCTATGAACTTCGTGTTATCAGCTATCTGCACAGAATTTTGCAGCCCCATTTTCGTTATGCCAAGCTGTAATTCATACCAATTAGTATTTGTGGAAGTGTTTTGCAGATGAAAGGCATTATGCAAACACTCAGAATTAGGAACTTAATTCTCATCACAAGCCTGACCTGCCATTCCCTGATGTTGATTGAAAAAGACCTCATGCTTAGCATACTTCAGCTCCCTTCCTCCCCTCCTCCCCCTCTCTGTACTCAAGGATATCCATCGTTAGGACACAGAATTTCTTCTACTATTATACAAGTTACGCAAATGAATGGTTGCTGCTAATGAAAAAAATCAGAAAAATCCAAGAGTCTCCTGACTCTGTAAAAACCAACTGAGGCCAGAGAAGCCCTCTGGTATTTCCTCACAAACACAAAACTAGTCATCTTCTTCACCAAGGCACGCAGCACATTTCTCAAAAAAACAAGCTCCAGGGCAGCTATCAGACATATATTTGGTGATCCAGCAGTGTTTTGACAGGATGGTGTCTTAGAGCATTAAAAAAAAGGCTTTTATATGCAGACAGAATTATCTGTCTAACAGTACATGGAAATGCTTGTGAGAAATTAAACCACACACAATTTCCCTGGAAAAACAGCCCCAGGATGCTATCTGCTGCCATCCAAACTGTTCCAGAGAGAGATTACTGTATCACGGAAGTCTCAGCCTACACTGCATGCTATTATCTAGATCAAATGCTAAATGCTGCCTGCACAGGTAAATAACCAGGGATACACAAGCAATCCCAGGCTTTTGAAGAATCTGCAGCCCACACGGTGTGATAAGCAAATGCATCAAAAAGATATTCCTAATGTCAGAGTTGCACTGTAGGGGGAGAGTGAACGGGCTGAGGACAAGACCTGCTCTTCCCATATTCCCACGCATGTACCTTGCCACCCTGAGATAACTAAGCATCGCTCTTGCAGCTGATCAAATTGCTCTTCCCATGCCATTCTCTGCAGCCTCTCTCTTGTTTTTGGGACTGGAACTGACTCAAAGGCTCCAAAAGGCATCAGAGCAGGTGCAAAGCAGGGGCACTACAGGGCAATGGGATGTACAGGCCTACTGTCTTGATGCTACATGAACACCAAGCCCCCCTGCTCCAGGAGGAAGCCTTCCACACAAACCTCAACAGCTTCTGTCCAGAGCAGGCAGAATTGCCAGCAGCAGTCTCTGCCTGTGGAACAAGAAACTTATTCAGGCATTGGACACAGCTGGTCTTCCCACAGCCAAGCATGTTTGCAGATCTTCCTCCTATAGATTTTCCACACAGAGCTATCCCAGTGTGCACACCTACTGTGTTTTGAACACGGAGCACTCAGTTTACTTAGCAAATCGCCTTAATACGCTCTATGCCTTTGCCTCATTCAGCTTTAAAAGCTTCTTTCAAAAAGGAAAAGCAAAGCCCCTAATGGTACAAAAACCCCAAAGCATCTTCTAATTATCTAACCTGGAGAGTGGTATATAAGTGAAATGAAAAAGATTTTGAAGTTTTGTAACACTTTTTGTACATTACTCTATTAAATCTCTCTTGCTCTTGCTTGGGACTGGCATCCTTTTTTGCTTCATTTTTTTCTTTCTACCAGGTACAATCTGTACAACCCCTTTGTATCCACCTCTTTACACAACCCCACACCTTAGCAGAAATTCAAGCTGTGATTACATAGAAAAGTAAATTCCATTTAGGTCTTCTTTTACCAGCCCCAAATGCTACTGCTAAACGGCAAAAAACCTATTGAACACAGGAGCCCTGCTGTGTCAGGTGCATCAGCTGGCAATGTGGACCAAACAGGAATGTGAGGACCAAGTTTAGTGGCAGCAAACCATGTCCATTCTAGTCATCCACAAAAGGGTCACTGTTCCCTCCAGCCACGAAGTTATCCCTTTTCTCCTTTGCACCACAGCTGGAAACCAATTCTCCTAAATTCACTAGACATTTCTAGGTATTTGAAAATCGGGGTAATTTTATGCTGCATTAGCTCAGCTAAGCAGCTTGCAGAGGGGTCCAACAAACTCATGTGGCAGAACAAAGTACACACTGGGGACAGAAATGGATGGAAGCACAGGATGCTCCTTTTGGTGGCAGAGAGCTATTAAATCTGCTTACTGCAATCCTCTCTCAAAGCCAGTGCCTTAGGCAACAAGTTGTTCACTTATTTGTGGCTTATTTGTCAATTATAGCAGCACTTTCCTAACTTGGTAATAAGTCTGCTTTCTCCACACTGATTCCTTTTTAGGATAGCCAAGCAAGATCCTTCATTTATTTCTCCTCTATATTTTCTATGAGTTCTTAGAGCCCTGTTTTACTGTGGTATTTTAATCAAATTCAACTGTATTTCATGCATGTTCCCTACTTCACTGAAAAGTCGTGATTCCTCTCTTGTCCAAAAATTTTCAGCGACTATTCAGGAATTAAGACACAATTTTGCTAGGAATGCTTGTTCCAAATTACTGCAGAGCTGCAGGGGGCCTTTTCTCTCCCAGCCGACTGGTGAGTTGCTGAGGTTTATAAGATTTCCCTAGTAGGCAACTCTTCTTCTTTTCCTGTTTTAATGAATGGCAAAAGAGTTAACTTGGGACCATTTAAAGCGCCAGCATTGGCAACTGTGCTGGAAGGCACTGAAGTGACTGGGACAGCATTGTAGAGCTATTGTTTCATATGCTTCAAGTTTCCACTGAAATTATTTGAGTCATCCATGTAATTTTTTTCCCCCTCTTCTGCACAGCAAGACCATCTTTTTAAATACAAGCTGAACCCTCAGCATCACTGGGGTATCCAATAATGCTTTAACTGCCTAAATTTAAGGAATTGCTATCTACTCTTTAAAGTTTAATACCCCAATACTAGCAGCACATAAGTCAGCAAATCCTTAACACTACATCACAATGTTTGCTTAACACGAACTTTAAAAAAAGAACAATGGAAAGGTTTGCAAAAAACAGCCTTCAACTTGCCAAAAGATACTGTGTAAGCACGAGGTTGACATTACATTAATCATGCATTCAGTGAAATCAATGCTGCTTCCAATTTCTTTTGGTCCCCTCACTCAGTTAAGAAAATAAAAACCAACCCTAAACTAAAGGCTTCACTTGTGTAATTAGAAAATACTTAATTCTATACTAGCTTTACAGCTGCAATAAATTGTGTCAGTTGGAAATAAGTAAGTCAAGTTTCAAATAGTTTGTGCTACTTAGCTTGATATAAATTACTCAGGTCCAATTAACACACTTGTATAGTGTTTGTCCATCATGGTTCTTTCAGAACCTCAAAAATCATTATGCAAAAGTTCTTAATGAATATAAAGTAGAAGGCAATCAAAACAATATTTAATACTGTTATTTATTTATAGTTACATATTAAAAGATTTTTCACTTACCAGTCGGCTATACATCCTGTTATCAAGTGGCCGAAGATTAATCCTACAAGCAGGGAGAACTTAGCAATGTGGACTTTCCAGGCAGAATCACAAACAAGATCCCACTGGAAGAAAAAAAGAGACAGATAAACCGAAATAAATTAATTTCTCAGATGTGTTTAAACATACTAACATAGTGTAGAGTTTCTTCCGAATGTCAATCCTAGCACAAGTGCAAGGAAATAGCAGAGGAAAGCTTTCCCCATCAAGTCAAACCCTAGACCCCAAGAAGCAAATTGAAGACTCATTTACCTCAGTGACTTTTATCAGATCCTTAACTATAAGGTGAAAATATCCAACATTTAATTTTCCCCCTCTCCAGGCCACAGGAGTTTAGCCTAAGGGGATATCTCCAGCAGACACTGGCAGTACCACTGCTGCTGCTAGAGCATCTCATCATGGCAGCCCCAGACATCTATTACCAGAGCCCCGTGAAGCCCACCAGCAGCAAGCCCAACAATTGAAGAGCAAGTGCTCCAATTAATCTCCTCAGGGCTGCTTGGAAACGTGGGGAAAAGCAGCTGCTTTGCCACAGACCCTTAATGGCCATTTGCTCCAGGCTCTCACAGTGTCAAGATGCTTTCGCTTTCAAAAAAGCATCTTGATTTCCCTAGGTGGTGGAAGGGGGATGAAGACTAAATAGAGGCACAGCTTGTCAGGACAAGTCCTGGCATGGAGCCAGACAGAGCAGCTGGAAATCCCAGTGCAGCCATGCAACTTCTTGGGACAGCAGCCCCACAGTGACTTTTCACAGCTCAGAGACCAGACAGGATCTGAACCTCGACAATAAAGCTATGCTGATACTGAAATTGACCATTCTGTCCAAAGAAAAGGGAAATTGACTATTTCAGGCAACCTGCCACTAGGGCACTGCCTCATTCCCATGAGAAATATAGGAAAAACAAGATTTCTTGTGAGGCTTCCCTAAACTCCAAACCATTTTCCTCTGAGGCAGAGGAAACCAGAAGAACCAGACTGCATTCCTGGCTTTAGCCCAACATCCTCATTGCCCTCAGACATGTAAAGTAATCTTTCTTATGTGTAAAGTGTGGATAGTTACTATTATACCCTTGAATAAATGTAAGAAGATATGTTTGTCCATGGTTTGTGAAGTGTTCAAATATTGGTGGTAATGGAAGCCATACACATTTCATGACAAATAAGTACAGCTAACTTTGGAGAGTCAGATACTCCAGAATTGAAACTTTGCAGAATAAATGGCTGTTTGTGTGTAATGTGATAGTAGCAGCCCTTCTGACACCAGTAACTGAAGTTCCATAGGCAAAAACACAAAGTATGCAATTTATTTTTAAAAGTCAGATGCAACTTCAAAAAAACTTCCCTCAAAAGAGTTCAGTTAGGTGCACTGCACTTTTAAGCATTTCCATGATGCACGGTCCTTCCAAAAACAGGGCAAGACTCAGCCCTCTGGTCCAACACCACAGATGCCCTCACTGCAATATACCATCTCACCAAGAGGTATAAAAATTTTGTGGCCAAAAGAAATGTGCCAGCGTTCAGGCTCAGTTAAATGTATTTTGAGTTCTCCACTTGTGATGGGTTGAGCCTGAGCTGATGGACAGCTTGTTTGACCAGTGGCGCTTTTCGAAATTTCCATATATAAAGGCTGAAGGGAGAGGAAGTTGCTCTCTCTCTTT